>VZQC01013731.1:694346-730733 GCA_009823505.1 Rhizomys pruinosus
GGGAGGGAGGGAGGGAGGGAGGGAGGAAAAAAGAGAAAAGGAAAAGAGAGGAAGAGAGCCCAGCTTGCTCTGTCTGGCCATGGGAGGTCTCGTGGGTTACGATGCAGTGAGGCCTGCCCTCACCAGAGGCAGCACCATGCTTTTGGATTTACCAGCCTTCAAAGCCCTAAACAAGTCTCTATTCTTTCTAAATGACTCAGTCCCTAGTATTTTGGCCTAGCACAACCAAGTGCCCTAGATAGTGCTCTTAAACCTGCCCTCACACATCACCTGGTGTAAGCCCTCATCTGTCAGCCGATGGACAAAGCTTGACTTGGCTGACCCTGAAGGAGTAACAGAGACCATAAGTAAATTCTTCAGAAGCTCCGTGATGCCTGGAGTGGGGCCCCTGTCCTGAGACTCTGCTCAGCTGAGGGTCAGGGACCAGTCAGTTCCCTGTCTCTCCGGGGCACCACTGACGAACGTGCTTAGGGGTCATGCACTAAAGATTCCTTCTGTTCATGGTTTATGACCCCAGGGAAATGTCAGCCTAAAGAGCACAGATTCCCAAGTCATGTGGACATGAAGGGTTGAAAGGGCTGGAAGTGCTGCCCGGGTACTGCCAGGCTCTGGACACGGGTACCTCATCTGTAACATGGAAGTCACAACAGAGGTGACAGTATCACAACAGAGGTGACAGTATCTACCGCTTTGCATCATGGGTCTAAGCACGCTATGTGGTGAAGCCTTTGTGAACTCGGACGGGCCTCAGAACCTTCTCGGCATTTTTACCCCAGGCATCATTATGTAATCTGAGCTGGAAGGTCTCAAAGGACTCTTCCAGATTAATACATCATCCTGTGGTGTGTGTGCATAAAGTGTGTGAAAAGATACATTTTTTTTTTAAATAAATAATGGGACAACTTTCTATGACAAAGCTCAGGAAAATAAATGAGCTGGCTTTTCCAGACCTTTCTATGAGACAATGTCTTGAGCCCAGGGACTTGGGATGTCAAATTAGAGAGCATGGTAGAAGTTCTCATGCTTCAGAAAAGTAAAGAGATGAGATCTCTGGAAAGGGGACTCCTCACCACAAATGGTTCCCTGTCAGAGAAGCACTGCTGCTTCAACTGGTAATTAGTACACTCCAAATCAACAATGCTACTAAAACCTGGAGAGAGAGGAGGCTAAATTTGGAGGGATGATGGGTGACCGAAAACTCAGCTCTGATCAGAGATGAAAGGAAGCAGTTGTTTCAGGTAAAATCATACCTAGCTATTTCCCCAATGGCCTGTTTCCAAGCTCCACAGGGCAGAGGGCTATCAAGGCTGACCCTGACCATCAGTCACAGGAACAGTGGCAGCTCTGCCTCTTTGTAAGGCCTGCCTCATCATGGTGCGGGCAGGCTGCTGAGACGCGCCTTTCCTGGGAGAGGACAGTCAGTCCCTGTAGGCACCAGGCTTCCCGAGGGAATGCTGGAGTGGTCTCTATTCTTAACTGACCGCATTTAGATGATGGGTGTGGCTTAGGGAAATGGTGGATGTTCTATGCAGGTTGACAGATCACATAGATACCCACCTGGGAATGGTTCCTGTCCCCATCCACGTTCAATCCTCTGGTTTTGAGTTCCCATAAAAGAAGTGGTGGACTACAACAGTGTTGAGCACCCCATTTTATGGGAGGGAGGCCATGATGTCTAAGTACCTACTTCTCGGGGGTTGGAGGATAGTGGACTCTGACAAAGCCCCAGGGGATTCTTGATTTCCAAAGCCAACCCAGGGAAACAGAGCCCAGCAGGCTCCTGCTTTTCATCCTCAGCAGTCGGGGTCCTGTCCGATGGCTCTCAGCTGACTGGTCTGTGAGGTAGACCACTGGTGGATAAAGAGGGGAATGGCCCCAAACTTAAAAACCACAAGTGAAAAACAAAGGAGCCTGCAGGGTAGTGGGAATGATGGGGGTGTGGGCGGGTGCCAGGGTGTGGCCACCGGTAGGGGGGAGGGAGGGACCAGAAATGTGGACACTTTATCAGCTCTATTTTTAGATATAGTCAACTCATTTCTTTTTTTAATTTATTATATATTTATATTACAATATTATGTTACTAATCAATCAAATCTAGACCCGTGTCCCCGTCACTACCCCCAACCCCACCAGAGATCATGTATTCTGCCAAACATGTTTTTCATCTTTTTCTCAGTCTTTCTCAAAATTCTCTATGTGGAAGTTGACTGTTTTGAGCAGAAGTTCACTGTTTCAGTCAGTTCTTTGATGCAGTCTTTTCTGTTGTTATTGCTGTTGTTGTTCTTTCCAATATGCATCACTCCCAACTACTTGGACAAAAGCTCAAGGGGCCATGCACAGGAAATACAACTGGGTAATTGGCACTAGCATCCACAGACGAGGGATACCATTCTTCATTTTTTTTTCTGGGACTGTGTTACTTCACTCAGCATGATGTCCTCTAGCTCCAGCCATTTTCCGGCAAAGCTCATGATGTCGTCTTTCTTTCTTTTTTTTTTTTTAATTTTTTAATTAATTTTATTATTCTCGTATGTGTAGAATGTACTGCCTGCATGCAAGTTTGTGCACCGTGTTGTTGCAATGCCGCGGGTGGTCAGAAGAGGGTCTCGGATTCCCTGAACTGGAGTTCTCCTGGAATTGGAGTTTCAGACGGCTCTCGGCCGCCATGTGGGTGCTGGGGATCGAACCCAGGGTCTTGTAAGAGCGTCGGCGCTTCTTAACCGCTAGGCCATCTCTCCAGCCCCGATGTCGTCATCTTTCCTTTACTGTTGCATAGAACTCCATTTTGTACATGTACCACATTTTCTCTATCTACTCGTCAGTTCGAGGCGGGTAACTTGGGGATTGGTTCCAGCTTTTTGCTATTGTGAACAGAGCTGCAATAAACATGGCTGTGCATGGCATGTATCTCTGCAGTAAGATGAATCTTGTGGAGACTATATATATATATATATAGAGATATATATACTAAAGATTATATATATATAGATATATAATTAATTAATATATATATATACTACACCCAGGAGTGGTATGACTGGGTCAGGTGGTAGGCTCATTTTGAGTCTTCCAAGGGTTCTCCACACTGCTTTCCATAGTGGCTGTATGAGTTTACATTCCCATCAGCAGTGGATGAGTATCAACTCATTTCTTAAAAAATGTAATATATCCATGGGCGGGCAGGCCCTGGGGAGATGGCTCAGCTCTTAAAGAGCTCACCTCCTACGCAAGAGGACTGGAGTCTGGAACCCAAAACCCACCTGTAAAACCAAGTGGGCTTATAATCCAGCCTCAGAAGGCAGAGATAGGGGATCCCCAGAGCGAAGCTGGCTCCTGAGACTAGCTACTTCCATGAGCTCTGTGTTTGACTGAGAGGGCCTGCCTCAACCCATGCCTCAAAGAATAAGGTGAAAGAGAGATTTCGGATCAGCCTTGGACTGCCTGCTGTGGCATCCCATGTGCACATGCACCTGCACACATGAAAACATGTGTACACACACACACACACACACAGACTCTTAAAGAAAAATAAAAATAAAAAATAGAAAAATAAATGGGCAAAATCAGGCAGAGACAGAGCAAGAGTGATTTTCTCCAAACCCTTCATGCTACCCAACCAGCTCCTTCAAAAAGAAGTAAATTAATCAGCTATGCTATACACAGCCTATCTAGTGGACAGAGTGGTCACCAATCATATATTGGGAAAAGGCAGAAACAAGGGGGAAAGAACATCTTCTTCAATAACACCAAAGATAAATAGCTACCCTCTGAAGCACTGCCAAAAATATCAGGTGTGACCAGTGTGGTTCTGATGACCCCACTGTGGAATCCCAGGGACAGATGGATGGAATGACCGCAGTGAAGCAGTGGACCACTAAGCCTTCGAGCCTTGAGAATTACATAAGAGCACCTAACATTTGCTGAGCCCCAGGCACTGAGCCAGGCACTTTGTAAGGATTACTGCATTTCAGGTTTTCAGTAACCCTATAACAAACAAGCCATACTCTTAAAATCGTGCAGTGCTAAGCCATGGAAGAGGAGGCCAGGACATCTCAAGCAGGAAGAGCCATGAGCAACATGGACAAACAGGTGAGTGTGTGTCAAGGGAAGGGAAGAGGCCAGGGGTGTGTCACAGTTTGGCCATGTGCTATGTCTTTGCACAAGTGTCCAGAGGCAGCAGCAGCCCAGGCTTGCCCAGCACTATTAAACTGAAGGCTCAAGAGAGATCTGAGCTGGTGCAGGAGCCTCCCTACAAGAGGGACAGGTCAGATATCAGTTCTGAGGAACTACAACCAGAGCAGCCAAGGTCCCTGCTGGCTGGAATGCAGCCCCCCCCCCCACACACACACACAACTGCACAAATCTGCTTTGCTTCAAGGAAGCTGCTAAACACATGTGCATATCTGACAGGGAAGCAGAGGGGTGGGAGTGTGGATGTCAGGTTCACACAAGAATTCTGGGCTCCAACAACCACCCCAGAAAGTTAAAGGCATGCATAGCTACTCTGTGCGGGAATAGGAGGAGCAGACTCACAGTGAAGGGCTAAGCTAAGGTCTGCTGAAGAAAAGGAGCAGAAAGTCCTTCAAGTTTAGTCAGGATCAAGGGAGGGAAAATGCAACCTTCCTTCAAGCAAAGGGGAAGTTTCCAGAAAGAGACAGGTGCTAAAGAAGCCTCTGCAAGACCACGTACCCATCAGAAGAACAAGCCTGCGGAGGAAACTTGGCACTCACTGTATGTGCTGTATATGCTAAACTTAGCATCCAACACGAAGAAGGCTCTTGAGGGCCAACTGAGACTGCAGTTAAATGGGGCCTCAAGGTCGCTAGCGTGGACTAGCCAATCCTGCTTCCCAGCGTTGCTAATGGTCAGGTATTCTTTCAGGTTCCGTTATGGCTGTTTTACCTATGTATTAACCTAATTTCAAAAAGTTCTAATCTTCGGTTTTCCCGATAGCTGTCTTATCAAATTCAAATATTTCCAATCTCAAGTCTCAATGAATAGTTGTTACACTTATGTGATCTATCTGAGCATTCACTCTCACCGACTGGGGATTCACAGTGCATGTCAAGGCACTGAGAGGTCCTGTGAACAAGAATCTTTTAGCATATTTTCTAAATTTATTTGGCTAGGACAGGCATTTTGTTTTGTTTTGTTTTGTTTTGTTTTTCCAGACAGGGTCTCCCTGTATTCCTAGCTGGCCTGAAATACACTAGATCTCACTAAGGTCTGCTTGCCTCTGCTTCCCTAATGCTGGGACTACAAGTGTGTACTACCACATCCTACATGGCTTTTTCATTGTTGTTTTTTTTCTCGCAGAACACTCATTAAAATGGACCACATACGGGGGAAGTGCATTTGGGGAGCTGGAGTCCATATCCTCTACCTTGCCTTAAATACTTCTGAGGTAACAAATTCCACAAAAGCAACATTGGCTTTTGTGGCATTAGTTCCCATTCATTGTTTTTTCCTTGGGTGGTGGTGGTGCACGCCTTTAATCCCAGCACTCGGGAGGCAAAGGCAGGTGGAGCTCTGTGAGTTCAGGGCCAGCCTGGTCTACACAGTGAGTTCCAGGACAGCTGGGGCTACAGGGAGATGCTGTCTTAAAAAGCAAAAAAAAAAAAACAAAAAACCAAAAACAAAACCAAAAAACATTTTAAGGACTAGAGAGATGGCTCAGCAGTTAAGAGTGCTGACCATTCTTCCAAAGGACCTGAGTTCTGTCCCCAGAGCCCAGTTTGGGTGGCTTGCAATGACCCATAACTCTAGTCCCAATAGACCCCCACACCTGCTTCTGCTTTCTGTGGATGCTTGCACATATATGGTACACACAAACACATACACACAGATACACATAGACACATACACAAATAAAAATTTTTAATTAAAAAGTAGAGCTGGAGAGATAGCTCGGTGGTTAAGAACACTGGCTGCTCTTTTAGAAGACCTGGGTTCGAATCCCAGTACCCACAATAGTGGCTAACAACCATGTATGGATCCCCAGTTCCAGGGGATCCATAGATGTCTGATGGGGGTTGGGAGGCTAAACTGAAGATGATCTTCTAGCAAGGGCCCACTCACCAGCACAGCACAACCCCTGCAAACTCCAAGAGCAATTCAGAACCAAGCATCCCAGCTTGATCTAAAGAGCAGTGAAAGCCTCCCCTCCCCTAATCTGCATATTTGCTTCTCTCTCTCATCTGCTCATATAGCATGAATAACACAAAGATGAATGAACTGAAAACCAAAATCTTCCTTGAAAATGGGACTCCCCTTACACCCATGTGCTGACAATGGCTCTTGCTCCACTCTTGCCTGGTTGGGCATTCTCTGCCTGGGAACATGGATGGCACACAGTGGGGCTGGGCATCCAGCTCGCAGCAGAACTCAGCACAGTACCAAAAGCATTGATGGTCCTGATGGAAAAGTTTGGGTTTGTGTCTTATCATTGCCGTCAAGTTGGAAGCAGATACAGAGGAACCTGCTAGGCTCTTATTGGGAGCTAGACAAGATGTAAGCTTACAATCATCGCCCTGGGGTCTACCCAGCTCTGACTATTGACATATCCATTTACCCCATGGATGTAGAGGCTCAGAAAAGTCAAATCCTGGGCTCTTGTAACAAAGCTGGGCTGTGGCTGTGTGGCCACATGTCCATGGCCCTCGCCACCTCCTGGTCCTATTCCTAACATGGAGATGGCTGGCCAAGGAGTCAGCCATGTTGAGTTTTAATACCATTTGTGTATTAGCTTGAGCCAATTGCTTATCATCCCTGGGCCTTTTGTTTCTTTTTAAATGAAATAAGGCAGCAATAACCATCTCACAGGATGACTATGAGATCAGTGATATTCTGAAGACCAGGGTGTTGAGAAGCACACCTGGATCTTTAAGAGCACCATATGGCTGTGGGATTTTTTTTTGTCTATTATTTTCACGCACCCTCTTGTCTTCCCAGCCTCTGAGCCAGCAACTTTTACAAAGGTACATATGATTCCTGTCCTCACTCTGAGCTGTGTACAGCTGCAGCAGACACGGTGGTGACTTATGCAGGCCTGTGGACCTGCTGCCTTTCCCACGACTATGTCAGAAGTACAGGGAATCTGTTTAGTTTCCCTCTCCTCTAAACCTGGAGGAGCATTCCTAAGGGGCAAAATCCAGGGTCTGCCTTCCTGGCTGGCTACAGCATAGCTTGTGGTTTACCCCTCCCATCATAAGGAAGTCATCTAGACCACATTCTTGCTCCAGTAGACCACACCGCACAGGCAGTGGAGACCATGAATACGTTCTCTATCACCCAGGCCTTCTCAGGTTTTGTCTTATTGCATGACAAGCTCTTGTGTTTTCCAACACGATAAAGGACTCTTGGGTCTGCTCCACTCTCCACCAGAATGAGTGTGGGATGAATAAAGCAAGACCTCCTTTGCTGCCCCTCTTGCTGTGTCTTCTACGGCTTGGCTGCTCACAGGCCCCCTTTCAGCAGCTCTCCTGCAGAGAAGGGCCAAACATAATCAGTCCTCCTCCACCGCCAAGACCCTGTTCTCTTCTTTTCCCAGAGAAGCAGGAGGGTCAGCTGAAAGAAGATAGAATTCAGAGATAGAATGACCTCATCATCATCATATTTCTCCTTGTTCTATGGGGGGAGGTAAGAAAGTCTCTCGTATTAAAACCTGCGGCACCTAGAAGGTAAGTTTCGTTAGGACTCATTATAAATAGTTGTTACAAGTAGGATCCACAGAGGGGTTTGATGTTTGTAGCAATCTGAGGCTTTTCTTCCTTTCATTGTTCAGACGGGCCAACCTTTCTGCTGGCACTTTCTGGTACATCCTACTCAATGCAAAGCTGTATTTTTCCTTTCTCAGCCATTAAGTTGGTGACATTTTGACCTGCTGGAACATACAAATCTTCCCGTAGTTAGTTTTAAGATTTGAATTGCAAGGTTCCTCCAACTGTAAAATGGAGCCAACTGTTATAGAGGCAATCTCTTATAAAACTGGTAAAACTGCCTTCTTTAATTGACTAATAGACATAGGAACTGTGAAAAGGATTATTCTCTGTTTAGAACCAAATATAATACTAAAGTCCTTAAGCTATGCACTTAAGCAAAATATATTAATACAGGAGCTCTGACATCAGCAATGGATTATTCTACCAAGGAGATGTTGGCCAGGGGTTCCAAGCCCCCCCAAAAGGTAAAGGATCCTTGCCTCCAAACTGGGATACCTGCAAGAAGAAAGGCGTTAAGGCCCTCCTGTCAAAGACCTGATGTAAACATGGGAAAGATGTATTGAGACCACACTTGCAAGTGTACAGATGGTCTCTGGAATACCAGAGAGTGTTACCAAAGGCCACTAAACCAATAAAGCACATATAGGTCTCTTTGAGTCAAGCAAGACTCCTCCGTCAGCAGCAGCTACACCTCACCTGCCTGGAAATACTGTGCAGCAGTGGCAGCCATATGCCTGTATATTCCAAATCTAATTGGCTATTAGCTCTCTCCTTGGAGGAATAACCCATGGCTGATGCCACAAGCTTACATCCTCTAGCGGTTAGGAGATGTTATAAGCCACAGTAAGACCCTGTCATATTTAACAGAAAAAAAATGTAATTCATGGATTAACATACCATCCAAACATCTGTGTCTATACCAAAGTAACCTACCATAACAATTAGTACTGTTTAAATACCTATATATCTAATTTCTTGTGCTTCATTAGTAGGATTGAAAGGTTATTCCTGGACAAACTGTCATCCCATGAAAGGAAACAGCCAGAATTGACCAGAGTCCAAGACAACAGCTCCAGAGAAAGTAAACTGTTTTGCTTCTCATCCACCTGTGCCCATTTTCTAAGCCTAGGGAACAATCTGCGGAAGAGGGGTGTGGTAGAATGTAAGGGCTGCAATTGGGGTGAATGGTGAAACTACAACAATATAGTCTGGACACTCATTTGATCAACCTGATTGAACATACAAGCCCCCCCTGCTGGATGGTGGGACCCATGAGCTGTGTGGGTTTGGGCACAATGGCTTGCAAATTGGTTTTACATGAAGGATGCTTGTACTCATAAATTATCACTTATTGTTAAAAAATGAAAAAAAGAAACAGAGAAAGATGCAGGAAAGTTATGGCAGAATACATGATCTGGGATGGGTGAGGTGGGGTGGGGTGGGGGGAAGGGAAAGGGAAATATGCCTGAACTGAATTGGAAAATGATGTATGAAATACACAAAGCATCAATAAAAAATGAAAATTAAAAAAAAAGAATTCAGAGATAGAAAGACAAAGTATGAATCCCAGTTCTCAAGGAGTAAGCTTAGGCAAAACATTTTACCTTTCAGAGCCTCAGTTTTCCTGTCAGTCAAATGGGGTCACAGTACCCACTAAGCCAGCATAATAAAAAGATATCCAAGTGATACAGAGGAGGGACAACTAGCCTAGCTCCTTTCCTTAACAAGGGATAGAATATTCTAGAAGAGAAAAATGCAAGAAAAGTTCCAAATCAATTCCTCCATTTCAAAGAGCTGTCAATAGTTCTACTGGCAAAGCAAGGATCCACCAACTTTTCTGTGAAGGGCAGACTGTAACTATTCCCACCTTGGGTGCTGTATACTCTATACCCCAACTGAGCCATGCTGCCACTATTGCACAGATTGGCCAACACTAATTTGTAAATGACCACTACGGCCGTGTTCCAATAAAACTTTATTTACAATAAACAGCAGGTGGCATACTGTATCTGCCCATACACTGTATCTGCCCACCCCAGCTTTAGTAAGTTCAGAGCTGGTAAATGGCATGCCCCTTCAGCTAACCTCCTGTCTACCAGCACCTTCTAAGAAATTCACTGCATGAGAGAGGCAGAGACCAGGCAAATTACCAGAATCCCCCTCCCCTCCTGCCTTGAAGAACTGGAGATTTAGATTTATGGCCTTGACAATTTGTTTCACATAATTCTGTCAGTAATTACACCAACTTCCACTAGCAGCTATTAGGTAAATGATTTGGCTCTTTCCCCTGAGTAATATTTCCCCCACTGAAATAAATGGAGGGTGTCTTTCTCTCCCATAAGCTAAGCATATTATTTGCCTCATCACACAAGGCAAGAGCAGTAGCTCCCAGCTATTAGTCTATCATGGCAGCAATCAGACGGCTAGGAGCCAGAAGTAATTTACAACAGGGAAGTAAACAGGGCCACAGATAAATAAATAAGAGGACTGGGCCGGTCTGCGGCCTGAAAAGATTAAGTAATGAGAGTATCTATTGAGAGATTTAGTGCTAAGTGAGCTAGGACCAAAGCAGCCTCCCGTGGAGGAATCAAATTATATCATTGGAAAGAGATCTTATTGAAGTCCCTTCATGCTGAGCAGGGAAATCAGCACTTCTGGGGGAGGAAGGGCTGCTATCATTAGCATAGCACTTTGGGACTCCACACACAGGTCTGGCTAATTAGCTGCAGGCAAAGGAGTTATATATGGACCCTGCCCACCAGGAAAACCTGGTCAGTTCCAGAGTTCCACAGTGGTGACTTATACAGGCCTGTGGAGCTGCCATCTTTCCCACGACTATGTCAAAAGTCCGGGGAATCTGTTTGGTTTCCATACAGGAAACTTTTTCTTGAATGCACAGACGCTTTTTTTTTTTTTTTTTTTTTTATTTCTTGTATGTGTATGAATGTACTGTCTGCATGCAAGTCTGTGCACCCGTGTCGTGCAATGCCACGGAGGTCAGAAGAGGGTGTCGGATTCCCCTGGAACTGGACTGGAGTTCTCCTGGAATTGGAGTTTCAGATGGTTCTCAGCCGCCATGTGGGTGCTGTGGATTGAACCCGGGTCCTCTGCAAGAGTGGTCGGCGCTCTTAACCGCTAGGCCATCTCTCCAGCCCCCGCTTTTAAAGGAGGAAGCAACCAGCTAGGATGGTGAGATCCTCCTGCTGCTGATTCAAAACTGCCTGTAGCTTTGGCCCACTTAGGATTCCTGGAGGTGGGCTGGCCCACCTATCAGGGCTTGTCATCTCTTTGAAGACTATAGGCTCTGGGAAGTGCTCTCCATGACAACTTGACCTTAAGAAGAAGGCCTCTTCTCATCCCTTCTTTGGATGGTCCCACCCTTCTCCAACACCATGGAACTGTTGGGGACTCAGCCCCTCAGCTTATTTCTAATCACCTATCTTTCAGATTCTTTCTTTGGAACAGCTCTCCTGTGAGGATGGCCCTTTGAGCTCATCATCACGTGAACCATGTGGAGGTGATCAATGCTTTCAAAGAACCAACAAAAAGCCCTTTATGGATAAGAATGGTGAATTCCTGGTTTCCCCAGCAAATCTCTAGCATTCACAGATAATTAAGTGGTTTATAAAGAGTATAAACAAATTTCTCTCAGATATGAAGGCTCCTCAGATTCAATGCCTGAATCAATCTTAAAAGATAGCTAGCTCTTCCTCCAGCCAGCCTGACCCCAGGCAAACATCAATCCTTCAAGCTTTTAAACTAACACTCCTTCTCCCATGGTTTCCTGAGGACTTAACAAGAACTCGTGGCTAAGGCAGGCAAGTACCTGGGTGCTGTGTCTGCAGCCCCAGACCAGAAACCTGAACGCTGGAGACTTTGGGTCCCCTACTGCTGCGGGAGTCAGTTTTTACCAATGCAAAATGAGAACACTGGCCTAAAGTTCCAGAAGGAGCGAGTCAACTCTGACAGTTGATAAAGATGACTTCCTGCCCCATAAGGAGCTGTGGTAGAGACAGGGGCTCACACAGAGCTGAGCACAGAACAGAGTCCCATGATAAGCCAGCAAAAGAGGAAACCAAACTTGAGATGTACCCCATCCTCTGAAGGCTCCTGCTTTCTTCCTTTCCTAGGCTGAATCTGTTCCTTTAGCACACTCCTGGCCACACATACTTCGTTGTTATTTTTTCTCCCACCCCACCCTCTGCCTTACTTCAAGTCCTCTTCCTTTGTTTCCCCCTTGCTCTGTTTTTTTTTAATTTTTATTTATGTATTTTTATGTGTATGAGTGTACTGTCTGCATGTAGGTCTGTGCACCCGTGTCGTGCAATGCCACGGAGGTCAGAAGAGGGTGTCAGATTCCCCTGGAACTGGAGTTCTCCTGGAATTGGAGTTACAGACGGTTCTCAGCCACCATGTGGGTGCTGGGGATCGAACCCGGGTCCTCTGCGAGAGCAGTCGGTGCTCTTAACCGCTAGGCCATCTCTCCAGCTCCCCCTTTGCTCTTTTAAATGACTATGATCTTAATGGAAAGACATCTCTCTTCTTGTGACATGACATTAAAGATGGCGACGGTGATGGTGACTGTATCAAGTTGCCCACAGAGCAGCACCTCTCATTAACATGAGACAATGAAGAGAGAGTCCCCAAAGGCCACAATCTGCAGTGCAGTGTGAGAAACAGGCCATGGCTGAGTGATGGTGGGTTTCTAGGGAGAAAAAATAGCAGACAGGGAGAAGAGCACCAAATGGTAGGTTAGTGTTTCAGTTTATACAGCGCCACACCAGAGTCTCAAAGAGAGTTAGTTTGGAAAACATTAATATTTTGATGTCCCAGCGTGGTTCTGGTTCAGTTATTTTAGAAGATATGGTTCATTTCAGCTCTGGACTAATTTACCAGATGTCTTTCAAACAATCGCTGGTTTAGATCCTAGATCAAGAGAAAAGTAATTTGGAAGTTTAGACCAGTGTTCAGTAAATTAGTATGATCTAGCCTTTATTTTCCTTTTCTTTTTTTCCCCAGAAGAGGGTTTAGTTTTATTTTGAGTCCCTACTGGTTGTTGTTGTTGTTGTTTTTTAAGCCTTCACTGAGCAGAGGCTTCCAATAACTAGACAATCCCTTTCAAAGTCCATTAGAAGTAAAAAAAAAAAAAAAAAAAAAAAAAATAGAAATCAATGAGACCTGGAGATGAAGCCAACACAATTTATCTTTTCACTTCAATGTATTACAGAATATTATTCCCAGACCTTTGAAATCAGCATCAAAACCAGCATTCTTCTCTTTAGCTGTCAGTGTCAGGCACTGGCTCACATCTACCAGAGGAGGATCCTAGCACGGGCTGTTTCTCTCTGTAGGGGTCTTGAGACTCACTGTTCGAGTATAAAATCATACCTGCTGTGTTACTTTATCCTCATCCTTCTATGTGCTTACATGTGCTTAACATGTGCTAGTACGTGTTCATGGCACACCTCCATGTCTGCATGTGTATGTAGTGGGCACACATGTGCATACAACTCTTAATGAGTCAACTGTGGTTTGTTCAGAGCAATGAATAAAGAGCTCTGATTTGCAGTAGAAAGTGCCTCTGACCACACAGTGAGAAAAGAAAGTCAGTTTTGAAGAGACCAGGTTTCTTTTCTCATTATCTCATTTCTAGAGTATTTATCCAATATGTCCCATGTGCTAGATGGTGGGGAGGTGACTGCAGAATCAGCAAGACAGACAACATCCCTGTCTCCAGGAAAGTTACATGCTATTTTGGGTAACATAGTAGAAAGTAAACAAAGGGGTCCAAGGGCTCAGGGTGCAGTGCTATGAAGAAAAAACCAATCAGGAACGATTTATAGACAGTGTCCAGTAACAGAAAAGCCCACCCCACGACATGCCAAGCGTGACCCAGGAAGGGATTTCTGAGGAAGTAAGGTTGATGCCAGGATGAGAATTTCAAAGACTGGACCATGCTGACAACTAGAATGTTCCAGGCAAAAGGAACCAAATGCCAAGAGGAAAACAGCCATGCTAGCAACAGAAAGAGGCCCATGAAGCCGCATCGTGATGGAGAGTGGCTGGAGGTGGCACCAGGAAGAGGAACAGGGCCAGGTGATAGGACTGTGGAGCTCGAGGGGACCAGCCAAAGGCATGGGATGCTTAATTTGGGGTGTGAGGAGGTCTGATCTGCCAGAAAATGATGATGGTGGCTTCAATGGATGGGATGGCAAAGGAACAGGAGAAGAAGCAGGTCTAGTGGAGGACCTTGTTACATCCCATGCAGAAAGGTGGTTCTGAGGTGGTGGAAGCTGATGGACAAACTGGGAATGCGTGCTAAAGGCAGAGCTGACAGTTTCCCAACCCCACACCCTCATGCCAGGGACTGTCCACTGGGAGAAACGAGTCATGTGCTCCCAGGGCAGCCCTGCCTTTCCCTGCTTTCTGATGCTTTCCAGCCTCATTAGGTCTAATGATCTCCCATCCTTCACTCTCATTTAAATAAAGGAAGTGCCTTGCAAAGGGAAAAGGGTCTGCAGAGAGCACCATTAGCAATGAAAGCCATAATGACTATTTCCTAAGATAATTTTGTTCAGTGCCTGAGCCCCTAGGATCTGGTGGCTGACAATGCTCTGGCTTGAGTTCTAAAATAGAATGGAAGTCCCTGAAGGTCTTGAATAGAAGAAACATGACCCATGCACGTCTCTTACAGAGAAAAGCGAGGCTCTCTCCAGAGACTGGAAAACTGTAAAATTCACTGTCTCCAACATAGACCCGCTACCACCTCTATATACCACAAACACCAATTATAAGCCAAGAAGACAAAGTGCCTCCCTCTAGCATCTCACAGCTGCCTTCCACAACTCTGGTATCTCAGCACAACTCTGCCCAGTAACTGGAGCGATGTCAACGGTGTTTTGCACTAAAGTGAAATTGCATCTATGTTTTGGTTCAGAGCCTGGAAAGGAATGTCATTTATCCATCTGTGCTTCTCCAACAGAGACAAAGTTTTGTCTGTGTTTGGTGTGGTATGGTGCATGCCTGTGTACTGCATAGTGTGACATGTGTCTGGGAATGGTGTGGTATGATATGTGTGTTGCAAGGTATGGTCTAGTATAAGTTTAGGTGTGGCATGATGTGTTCTACATATATGTACGTGCTACAAAATGTAGAGAAGGGTGGTGTGACACATGTATGTGTGTGGTATGATATGATATATGCATGGGTGTAGTGTTTGTGGGGTTTGGTATATGGTGAAGAGTTTGCTATGTGTATGGTGTAGTAAGATATGGGTACAGTGAGGTATGACATGCTTATATACATGTGCTATGTGTATAGCCATGGTTCTATATAGTATGCATACCAGCCTACTGTGACAAGCTACATGCAAATGTATTTTTTAATTAATTTTATTTATTTCTGTATGTGTATGAATGTACTGTCTGCATGCAAGTTTGTGCACCCATGTCATGCAATGCCGCGGAGGTCAGAAGAGGGTGTCGAATTCCCCTGGAACTGGAGTTCTCCTGGAATTGGAGCTTCGGATGGTTCTCGGCCACCATGTAGGTGCTGGGGATCAAACCCGGGTCCTCTGTAAGAGCAATTGGTGCTCTTAACCACTAGGCCATCTCTCCAGCCCCGCAAATGCATTTTTAAAAGAGGAGTAAGGCATAGAGACACAGCAACATGATTACTGTAGTTAGTTGCATACAACACTACTGTCAAATTGTGAATCCCTAAACATGTTTGGAATTAACCTATAGTTTATTCTCAGACATCATAATTTTGGTATATGTGTGGAGTGTATATACACATAAGTTGAAGTGATACAAATTGGAAGGAACAACTACAAAAAAAAAACAACCGAGTGAAAGAACCGACTGAACCAGTAAACTTCTGCCCAAAACAGTAAACTTTTGCACCAAAAAAATTTTTTAAAGACAGAGAAAAAGATACAAGACATTTATGACAGAATGCATGAACTCCCATGGGAAGGGGGACAAGGAAGGGGTATAAGCTTGATTAAGACATGTTGTATGAAAAAAAGACATGTTGTATGAAAAGCATAAAACTAAAAAAAAATCATAAGCTGAAGATGCTAAAACCTATGATACATGTGGCATGCATATGTGCATATTTTGGAATGATGCATATTGGAAGGAACAACAACAACAACAACAGAAAAGACTACGTCAAAGAATTGACTGAAACGGTGAACTTCTACTCGAAACAGTAAACTTCTGCATTGAGAATTTTGAGAGCAACTGAGAAAAAGATGAAAAGCATGTTTGGGAGAATGCACGAGCTCTGGTGGGGTGGGGGGAGGGAGGGGGAAATGGGTCTAGATTTGATTTGTAATGTAATTTTGTATGAAATGCACAGAGCTTCAATAAAACATTGGCTTTGAAAAAAAAAAAAAGGAAAGCATAAAACTTCAATAAAAACATCGGTGAGTTAGTGTTTCTTTCCCTGTTGATAATACTGGTCTTCTACTTTAAAAACTTACTGAAGTTGGGTTTCTCTGAGCACCCTGGCCCAGAGCAACCACTTAATCAAGATGGAGGGGAACTGGGTCTAAGTTACCATCCACTCTCCTTTAAACCCAATTTTCTTTCTTAGCAGCTAGATAATCTTCTGAAAGCCAAGGTGTTCCCCCTGCATAGAGAAATGCTGGCATAATTTTATGTCTAGTTCTAGCAAAAGCTGACTCGCTGACTAAGACTTCACATCCAGAACTCTAGACATACAAGTAGAAGCCAAGACATTGGTTCCAGACCAGGATGCTCCACCTCATCCACCAGGGAGAGAGCTCTTGTATATACAACAGGCAATGTCAATCAAGAGGAGGTCACACTTCCAAGCAGGCTTCATCACCATACAGGGGTGAGGAGGATTACAGAAAGAATGATAGGAAAGAACTGCATATCATGAATTAAACATTAAAATATTATTTTTTAAACCATGAATCAGAGACCCAGGCCCAGCACAGCAAATCCAGGCAAGAAGCATGAAATTTACTTAAACTTCTCTATTTTTGTTTGGTTTGGACAGTGCTGTGTTATCATAGTTTTGCTGTTGTTAGTATTGTGTCAACACTTTCGTTACAGGCCTCAATCTCCAGGATTATAAATGAACTGTAAGCCTTACAAATGGAATTTAATGTTCAAATCCAGGACTGTGAACCCCTAGAAAACTCAGGAAAAGGCGAGTTTACAGGTAGGTGTGTGTGTGTGTGTGTGTGTGTGTGTGTGAGTGTGTGTTTGTAAGTGCATTATGTGTATGTGTATATGCCTTGTGTGTATGCTTTGAAATTATGCTACAATTTGGTGCATCAAATTAAAACTCTATTTGTTCCCAAGAGAGATTCCCAGACGGTTGAAAATGAGAGCTGATTAGGCTCTTTAGAAATGTTTCTATTGGTGCTGAATATAGTTTGAGAACAATATTTTAAGATTATTAGACTTGGGCACATCCAAATCATTCTGATAATGAAAACATGTGTTTGGGGTTAGCCCATATCCAAAGGCTAGTTCTCTGTGTAGAAGGCAGCAGTTTCCAGAGACTTAATTCCTTGGACGGTCTCTACCTCTTACTGAGAATGAAGATGTCATGGTGTGTGGGAAGGCTGGCTATGGGCTCTTGTTCATAGCAAATAGCACATCCTTTTATCTGAGCATTCTTGGGGATGGACACAAAGCCCTCCCTAAATTGGCCAATTCTGCCACATGCCATAGGGCTGACAGCAGCCCTGGTTTGTGCAGAAAGGGCTCAGCTGTCAGGGTTCCAACTCCAAAGGTGGGTCTCACTCAGCCAAGGAAGTCTGAGAAGGAGCCAGGTGGCGAGAAGCCCACACTCACACCCTCTGGGCTCTGATTAGACGCTTCTCGCTTCTAAACAGCATCCCAACAACACCCTGGAGTAGCACACATACAGAAGGTATCCAAAACACTCCAGCTGTCCCTGGTCACACAGTTGTTTGAGTTCCTGGGAATTGGACAGAAGTACCACCAACAAGGAATTGACAGTTCCAGGTATTGACTTGGTATCTTCTACTCATTTTTGCAAACTCGCTATTTGCGTATAGAGCAAAATGAATCCACTGGCCTGTGAATGCTTTCAGGTGTGTGAATGAGGAAGTGAGCTGGTTTAACCGTCGGATGCTCAGCCATCACCAGCTAAGATCCAGAAGCCCTTACACAGGTAGCACCTTCTACATTCTTCCTTTTTCTGCGGTGACGAGGTTGATTCTAGGGGTTGATCATTATAGGGACCACCTCTGGTTTACTGCTGTTTGCCAAAGGTTGTCTTGGCTTCCCTAATGGAAGCTTGTCCCACCTGGGCTCATGGCATGACTTGAGAGTGGCATCCACATCTTCAGAAAACCATCTTGGATCTCCCACCAAGTAAACTGGCAGAGCCCCGTACCTTCCAACTAAAGAAAACACTAAATCTATGAAATCACTTAAGCTACCCTAACAAAGCAAGGGAGACTCAAAATGTTTTATGCAGCAACCTATAAGAAACTCATTTTGTGGGATGTTTCACATTCCAACCCATGGTTTATTCCCCCATATATCCCTGCCAGTAATATCAACCAGATGTGGCAAAGAAGTCTGTGCAGAACTGTAAAAATTACAAGCATATTCTGCAATTCCAAAGCACTGTAAACTCACAGCTCGCTTTTCTTTCCCTCTTAAAAAAAAAAAAGATTCAAAACAATTTCCAAGTTGGCAGAATGTTCTCTGCCTGATGACTTTAGAAACTCTTCTGTTGGCCCAAAGGGCTAAAGAGATTAAAAACATAAAACCCAACTCTACCTTTGATAAATTTGAGAGAATCTAGAAAGGCCTACATACTAGTATGTATTTAAGTCTCTAAAATTTTCTCTTTTAATGTTTCAAGTTATAAGATCTCAGAAGCATATGTTCCTATATGTTTATATAACTGTGGATAGTAAAAAAAATACTGAATCATGAAAGTTTCATAGCTCTGTGATTGTTCTGTCTCTCTCAGGTCTGAGCCCTTTAAGGCATATCTCAGCATGGGATGTACATGATAAGGTGGAGAAATGAAGCACAGAATTTGGGATCATCATAACCTCTCTTTGTTCCTTGTGGTTCAGATGCATAGGTTTTAACATCTGCACAATGGATATATATATATATATATATATGTATATATATACATTGTGTATGTATATATATGTATATATATACATATATATATCCATTGTGCAATATATATATATTATATCCATATATATATATATCCATATATATATAGATTGCAGGATTCTTAGGAGGACAGGCGTAGGAATGTAAATGATGTGTATAGCACACAATAGGTACTCATTAGATGTCTGGTTCCTCTTCTCCAAAAATCTAAAAAAATAATAGGGGTTATCTGAGATGGGTGTTTCATAAGGCATGCCCCACAGGTGACATATACTGAAATAGCCTAGTGTTTCTATTTGGAAAGCTAAATTTCCAAGTCCTCTCCAGATCTAATAAGCCAGATACTTTAGGCGCACAGTCTGGGAATCGGCACTAAGCAGGTTCTTTTCTCTTTGCTAAGTCCGAGCACCAACTGGAGCTCATTTTTGCTCTGCAGAATGTGGCCATGGGCTGGCAGCATGACTTGGTACTTGAGAGTGCAGATTCAGAGGGGCTGTTACAGACTTGAGTCCAACGTGAACAAGATCTGCAGGAGTTCAGATACATAGTCAAGTTCCAGAAGCACTGGCTTAGAGATGGCTCAGCAGTTAAAAGCACTGGCTGCTCTTGCAGAGGACTGGGTTTGGTTCCTGGCACCCACACGTTGGTCTATAACTCACAGTTCCAGGGGGATCTGATGCTCTCTTCTGGCTTTGGTGGGCACTGTTTATTATATATTTGCAGGTAAAACACTTATACACGTAAAATAAAAACAAGTAAATTTTGAAGAAAAGAAGAACTGGTCAAGACAACTCTTACATCTAGTTCTAAAACTGTGTGGTATAGGAACCTACAGGGATTCAAACATTAGTCTGTGGCAAAGTCCACATATTTCTGTGCTCAGCTGAGAAAATCCTCAGTGGAGGAGAGAACAAAGAATGTTCTTTGCTCTCATATCAAGCTGTCTCAAAGAATGCAGCTTCTAGTTAGATTGTGGATCTAGACCAAGTACACACAAGACACACAATAAAAGAAGAATGTAAGCACCCAGCAGAGGTAGAGATGAGCTGTGATAAGTACTCAGAGGCAACTATAGGAAGCAAGCTCCTGCAAATGGAAGTCTAGTGGCTGTTCACTCCTGGACAGCAATGCTGCTCTGCCTTGGAAGCAGCCCAGGGACCTGGAGCTTAGCTTGCTGGCCACAGTTCATATTGTCTTCAGCTGCCTGGGGATTACCTTTTCAAGTCTCTTGCAACTTCACTGCCCTAAAGGGGTGATGGCAGGTTCAACCCCAGTGGCATGTTTCCAAAGCTGTCAAATACCTGACTGAAGTGAATGGAGAATAATCAGAGTCCTTCATCCCCTGCCAGCATAACTGCTTATGCACTAACCACTACGCTGTACTGAATGGACACTCTGGACCTGAATCCAGAACAGGTGAGCTGCAGTCTGCTCACCCTCCAGTGAGAAGGCCAACTCACGACAGGTGCATCCTCAGCCCTTCCAAAACTGTTGGGTCTAGAGAAGTACAGGGATTTTAATCCCTGTTTTCACCCTGCATTTTGCCTCTTTCTAAAGAATTGGAAACAGTACCGTTTAGCCTTTAATATGCAGATAGCCTTCACTGCCTCCCCCTGTGCAGGCAAAAGAAAAGGCTGGGAAGTACATGTGAGAAAAAGAAGTCAACAGCCCATCGTCTGATAACAGATCACGTGGCACCCTGTCTGTTCAACACAAGAGATCTACAGAACAGGGAGGCTAAGTAACGAGCCTAGAGGCACACAGCTTTTGAGCAGCAGAACCAGTAGGAGGAGCTGGTCTTCCCAGTCCAAGTACAATGCTTATGCAACCCTCATCTATGATGGAATCTGGACTCTTTCCTAGGTGCTGAAGTGTGCGCATCACAGACCCCAAAGTATAGTACGTGCACCATTCCCACCTGCTTGCTAGCGACAGTTAACTGCAGCCATCGTTCACTGAGCACTTACTATGTGCTGTACGCAATGCTTGATGGCATCCACTGATCCTCACAACAGCCCAGAGATGTTGGTTCTATTGTCATGGGGATGATCTGAGATGAACAGAGGGAAGCAACTGGTCCAAGAACTCAAGGTGCAAAACAGGTGGCCCCTCAGCTCTTTCTCCTCGTCATCTCTTATCCCAGAAAAAAGTACAAGCCCAGTCCCTAATCCTGATCTTTCTGTTAGAATGGGAAGAGCTCAGATTCACTGAATACGCAAGACATGGCAGAGACGTTGCTGGGCATGTGCAGGCTGCAGCAATATAAATGACAGCTGGGCCATGCCCCTTGTACTTGAGAACAGACTGGGGGGGCATACACACCAAAAATGCACACCCCAATCAGGACGGGATGGAGCCAGTAGCTCGCAAGGTCCTGGGAGAAGCACTTGGACATGTGACGGGTCCTTTGTCAGTCCCTCATGGAATAACTTCTCTCTGCTAGTTGGCACACAGTGTGGGACAATAAAAACATAAGGACTTGACAGAGACACAGCTTAGTGCTGAGCCTACAAGCACAGTCCCCTGGCCATCCGAGTGTGAATCAACTGGACAACTGGACAACCCTGCTGCTATGGTTCAGATCTGGTGTCACCCAAAGGCCACGTGTTAAGGCTTGATCATCACGGTGGCACTGTGGCACTGAAACCTATTCCTGGCAGGGCTCAGTAGGGGGTCCTTAGGTGACTAGGAAGATGCCCTTAAAATAGGATTCAGGACTCCAGGTTCTTCGTCTTTCTGTCTTTGACTCGTGATCACGAGGCGAATGGTTCTGCTCTTCTGTGTGTTCCACACCTGGGTTGTTGCCCTGTCACAGGCCCAAAGCAATGGGACCAGTTTATCGTGGACTGGGTCCTCCAAAACTGAGCTTAAAGAGACTTTATTTTTCTCTTTATAAGCTAACCTTGTCATTATTTTGCTACAGTTCTAGAAAGCTAACATGGTTTCTAGGTTTTAGAAGTAGATTTGATGATGGTTTGTTGGTAAGATTAACATGAAGATTGAATCTGAACAACTAAGTGGCCAGGAAGGTGCTTACTACTTGGATTTATGGAGAAGTAATTTGATTCTCTGAGGTTTACTTTTCTTGTCAGTAAATGGGAACAGTGACTGTGGCTCACTGTAATGGAGAAAAGCAGTCTCTGGGTCAGATTGATTACCCAGATTCAAGTCCTAATTTTGCCACAAAGTGGTGGAATCAAATTAGGCAAGCTCACAACCTTTTTGAGCCTCAAGTTTGTAGACACAGAATAGCATCAACCCCAGCACCTATCCAGCAGGATTGCTAGGACAATCAACTGTGTTCATGGATACAAAGTGTTCAGAACAACACCTGGCACACAAATGCTTGCTAAGCTATTATCTTAAAGTGTGATTGCAAGGATCCAAAGTACCTATTTATGCCACTGGAACTGTGGAGTAGATGCTCAATAAACTTGTAGGCATCTGTTTTCACAATTGACATTCCTTTCCATGTCTTTCCATACAGAATTACTCTTTTTGTGAGGAACCCATTCTCCAAACAAGTGGGATGAACACACAACCACATTTGATTAGTCAGAGGACACCGACATAAACAGTGGTTATCTGCTTAGACACCTTGTGAGCAAAATGAATCACCAATTTCCCTTCAGTTCTTTCCGACAGTCTGTTAGCAAAGCTCCCTAGGGTTACGATATTAGCTTACTGTGAATCCTCCAATTTGACTCCCTCCGTGTCCATTGTTCCAAGGGACAGAAGGAGCAACATGATGCCTTTGCTACATCTTCGAGTCCCTGGATCCAGTTGTTCCAGAAGCCATTACTACCCCTGGACTGCTCAGTTAAATGAACTAATAATGCATTTCCCGTGGAGTTCAACTTACTTCAGTTCCATTCCTGGCATACCTGCTAGTCAGAAGTGTTATTTCCAGAGCACAGACTGTCAATAATAATGCTTTCCTGTTCCATCACTGCTTCATGCATGTCTTCTGAAATCACGACTGCCTTTCCAGGAGGTATCTGTTGTGATTTGAGTGAGAAGTGTCTGCCGTAGACGCATTCTTCTAAGCACTTGGTCTTAGTTGGTGGCACAGTTTTGGAAGGTTGTGGAACTTTTAGGAGGTGGAGCTTCACTAGAGGAAGTGAGTCACAGGGGCAGGAATTGAGACTGTATAGTGTAGCTCCACTTCCTGTCTGATGTCTACTTCTGGACTACACACAATGTGAGCATCTTTCTCTTACGGCCATCCTTTCTCCACCACAATGGACTGTATGTATCTCTTCAAACTGTAAGGCAAAGTGAACTCTCCTTCCTTAAACGGCTTCTTGTCAGGTATTTGGTCACAGCAATGAAAAAAGTAACTCACTATTAAAAACAATAAGAGGATGGAAAGTTTGGGAGAGGGAAGAGTGAGAGTTGATATGAGCAAATATGTTATATGCATTTATTAAATTCT
Source organism: Rhizomys pruinosus (assembly GCA_009823505.1). Classification (NCBI taxonomy): domain Eukaryota; kingdom Metazoa; phylum Chordata; class Mammalia; order Rodentia; family Spalacidae; genus Rhizomys; species Rhizomys pruinosus. Next base: position 717,659 of record VZQC01013731.1, read on the forward strand.
CAAAGGATTAAGAAACTGTTACATTTAAAAATACCTATGAGAAATTTTTTAAAAGAAAAGTAACCCACACGGCATCCTTTGGATGAACACTGAATGTGAAACGGATTGGGCTAGAAGTCTAATAATAAAGTAAGGTTCAGATGCGCTGCCTATCTCCTGTGGCATGTGATGGGGCAGTCAGCTGCACAGGCCATGCTACACCTGCCTCCCTTGGGAACTGGCTTGCTATGCCTACTGAAGGGCAGTGTTCTTTTCAAGCAGAACCAGTGGCATATGTATACACATTCATGATTGCACATTTATTGATTTTCTAATTTGTACCCTGCTTCGTTCCAAAAAGGCCCTGGAGTGGCTGACGAAATAAGACAAAGACATAACGGGGCCATTAAGAAAAATCAAAGATCAAGGCCAAAGAGAGAAAGCAATGGCTCATTATAGCTCAAACCTGGGTTAATATAGTTGCTTTGATTAAAAAATATATATTTAGCTCTCAGCTTTTTGGCAGTCATTCAGAATGTGTCAGGATTGGGCACATGGAGAACTAACATCTTTCATGTCTTCAGCTCTGGTCCCAGCACAAAAGGCCAGGCTGAAACAAGCATCCAGAGAAAGCTGAATGAATGAATGAATGAATGAATGAATGAATGAATGAATAGAAGATAAGAGTCAAAGCTCTCCGAGGCACTGCCTATGTCCTATATCACACATGTATTCACCTATTCAGTCAGCCATCATTGACGGAGTGCTTATCTGTGCCAACCTCTGTGCCTGGCCAGAGACTCACAGAAGGATGGATACCAAATGATTTGAACACTGTTCCTGCCTTCCCAGCTGCAGCTCTCTGGCTTGAGGCAAAAGCTTATTATAATTTATCTCTGCTCACCTCCACTGTGAATCTCCTCACATGCTCCTGAAACTGATGGGAACCACAGTGGCAACTATAGTTACCCAGCCCTTCCATATTCCCAACACTTTCAGAAAAATGCACAGGCACACCATGAACACACTGGGTGCCCACAGCTGCTCTGCATGGCTGAGGGCAGGGAGAAGGGGCAGCTCCCATTATGGATAGGGTCAGTCAGGAATAGAAGAAGGGAAAAGGACTCTCCAAGCTCTCTGTTAGAGGATAACCAGGGTTTTCCAGATCTTGCGCCTGGCCTCCAGCATCTTGGAAAATGGTTAACACAATCTGAAACTCTGCAGCCTGGCCCAAGACCTACCCAGCATAATAGATGACTTGAAGGAAGAATCTGTGAGCAGGAAGCAGCCCAACTGACACTTAAAGCAACTGAGTCCTCAGATTCTGCTTTCTCGAATCCATCCAGTAGCTACAGCCTCCAGGTCCGTCATTCACTCAGAATCTGACGTCACTGAGGTTCCAGGTGAACGGCTTATCCTCAGTACTTACTGAAGGTAGAGTGAAAAGGCACAGCGCAGCTGAGGGGAGTGGGAAGGGGGGTGGATAGACACGTGACTATTCAATGATCATTTGGTGATTATCTACTGGTTCCCAATCCATGGAATCAACCAGCCATGGACTGGAAATACTAGAGAAAACAGCCGTGTCTCTGTTGAATACAAACGAGCCTTTTTGGTCATTATCCCTGACATATAAAGTACAATACGTTTCTCTTTACATAGCATTTTCATTCTATGAAGAATGGCAAGCCTAGAAATGACTAAAGTACAGAAGAGGCACCCATAGCTAGCTATGGGCAAATACCACCCCATTTTATATAAGGGACTCAGACATCTGAGGATGTGGGCATCTGTTGGAATCTTGGAATCAACGCTCCATAGATACTGACAGATGACTGACTCTACTGGGGAGGGCAAGCATTAAACACCAGGATGGTTTGTGGCATATCCAATTCTTACTGAACTCTGTTAGGTAACATGGCTGCTGCTGGGCTACAGTTCTTCCTGCCGTGTGCCAATCCAGGTGGATGCAGACTGGAGGAGTGGAAAGGGAGGAAACCCTTCCCTACTTTTAGCAAAGTCAATAGGTGAAGTAATGTCCACACAAGAAGAGGCCATGACAAAGTACAGGTCTGTCCTGCAGGAAGTAAACAGGACTGTCCTATACTGGGCGCCAGACCACCTGGGCCCATTCTTGTTGCAACAAAATGCCCTTTAAAATGCATTTACATAACAGTGTGTATGTATGTATACTTATACATAAATATGTATTCCTAACTCAGAGCTTAAGTGCATACACTGACATGTGTTTTATATTTTCCAGTTTATTCTGAAGTCTGCATGCATTGTTTAACTACATAAACCCGGCCATAGGGAAGGAGAGTACAGGCCTTAACACAGGAGACTCCCCAGTAAAGTTAGTGTCTTCTCAGTCAGGCGATGAATCCCACTGCCTGACAGATACTGTTCCACTCCATTCAGAGAGCCCTTGGACAGTCTAATCCAACCCATCATCCATACTAATCAGTGCCTTCAAGATTTCAGATTCACTGTCAATAATTAGCACTTGCTGAGAACACCCACAATACATAAGTCGTAGTCACCACAACAATCTGTATCTCAAGCTATGAGCTTTTAAACTCGCACAGTGAGTAACTGCACAAAGATTTTACCACCCATCCAAAAACATTATGGAAAATGAAGTAAAAATCAAGGTGTTTCTTCCTTTTCTCATCAAACCATAGACCTGAAGACACAGAGTTCCTGGACTGTTGACAACAGGAAGTGAACAACAGGCAGGAACTATTCTAGCCTGCAAGGCAGCAAGCTCAGTCCAAACTGACACTGTGTAAGATGGTACACAGGCAGCCTCCTATGAATAAAGTCACCCAACCCTTCTCAGGGAAATACACGTAGCAAGTTCAGATCCAAGCTAAATGCAAGAGTCTCCTCACTCCTTGCCAAGGAAGGATCGGTCATCACTCACTGCTACTATTCATTGGCCACTGAAACTTTAGCTCTGAAATAGAGAACAAGAATCCAGACCCTGTTTCCAGGATCCATCCAGCATGGGCGCCACACACAGGAGACAACTACAATATCCATGAGACCAACGCCAGTCAGGACACAAAGTAGATAATAAAAGTCAACTCTACTCACAGTCTGGTGAGCTTTGGAGTGCTCTGGAAAAGCAATTCTGGAAGGACCTGGAGCTTATTCTTGTTCAGACGTCTAGAGAGGAAAAGAAGAATAAAAAGGATGTCAAGGGATATTAAATCCAAATATATACACCGATATTGTACTGATCAGGCAATCTATCAGTGAGTAAGAGACTAAATCTTTCAGAATGTGATGTTCAACATGTGTAAGGTGTTGTGGCACAGCTTATGGTCGGGCTGGAGATGGAAGCCCACGGTCCATCACAGGTGCAAACCCAGCATGTGTGCTGGGCATCCCCTCCTCATTCACAAGTCTGGGGTAGACATCACTAGTTGGTCACTGTCTTTTTCCCATGCACCCTGAACAAGACTTTTGAGCTTTCAACAGCATAAACTAAATGCCAGAGAAAATATTCCAAGTCCCGAATAGTGCTGGTGATGGAAACAGATGGCGGTTGCTATAGGAACAGGGTAGAGGGCAACTCAAATCACCATGGGTTGAGGGACCCAAGTACAATCTCTGCCATGCAGGCTCCTAGGAACACAGCAGGGCTGCGTCGTGACACCCTTTGGCCTTTTCTGGAGCTGCTTGTCCATAAGAAATGTTTACTGTGTTAGTATAAAATAAATATATTAACATAGAATATTTACTTCAATCTAAAGGTTTATTTTCTTTTGATTTAAAATAAAATGTATTTATGGAACCTGACAATATGGTAGGTCCTCATTACTGTTCCCATTGTGCCTAATAAAGAAACTGGCCCCAAATCGGGGACCAAAGTCTGGAGAAGTTGAAGTAAAACATAGTCCAGTAGAGACAGGGGCCATGCTTGAATCCCTAGTAGGTGTCAGCTATTTGGAGATGCAGTGGAACCCTTAGAAGGTGGGGCCTAGCTGACAGAAATAGATCATTAGAGGTGGGGCTTTGAAGGTTCCAGCATTTTCTCTGCTTCCTGGTCCACTAGCGTGTGAACAGCCTTCACCACTTGTTCCTGCCACCAAGGGAGCTTCTTCTCCATCACGTCTTCCCTGTTGTCATGGACTGAAACTAGGAGAGAAAAACAAAGCTTTTCCTATCTTATCAGTGTCAGGCACTGTGGTCACAGTGGCTCAAAATTAATTAATATAGAAGCCAACCTAAGTCTCTTCTGAGCATGACCAATGCTAAATCATAAAGGCCATCTAGGTTTGCAAGAGACACCAAGCTCCTTCTATAATGTTGGTGAAAGCTGCTTTCTTGAGGTAACCAAGCAGAGAGGACCTGTTCCTGGCCAGCACCATGCCCTCTGCCCTGCTCTCTGATGGCTATTCATAGCCTCACTGGTAAAAGCAGTTACATGGAACAATTATTATCCCCCTGTTAGAGCTAAGCAAACTGTTCTAGCTACTCTCCATTGCTATGATACAACACAAACCAACTTGGGGAGGAAAGGGTTCATCTGGCTTACACATGCCAATCATGGTTTGTCAGTGAGGGAAGCCAGGACAGGAACTTGGGGCAGTGACTAGAGACAGGAGCTGAGCACAGATCACAGAGGACACTGCTTACTAGTTTGCTCCTCTGGCCTGTGCTCAGCCTGGCTTTTAATTTTTTTTTTTTTTACTTTTTTTAAATTGAATTTTTATGTATTTCATATATAAGATCTCAATCTTAATCTCCTCTATACCCTTCTCCCTTGGCAGCCCCTCACCCCCACTGGAATGCATACATTCTGTCATTTGTGTTAAGATCTATTGCACCCAATTAACCTCCACTGCTGTTCTTCAGTGCAAGCTCATCCACTGAGCTCTAGTCAACCCATCCAGAGTCCTTTGCTTTAAGAAGACCAGTTCTTCCTCATCCAATAGTAATCAGAAGCCAATATTTCTTCAGCTAGAATTGGGGTCTACTGCTCATTTTCCCAGTTCCATGCTGGGTTTTTGTTTGGTCTAGTAGGATTCTATTTCCATATGCTCTTGCACCACCTCCCTGGCTCTTTTTTTTTTTAACCATTTTTTTTGTGGTCCTTTCACAGGGTCTCCTTGTAGCCCCAGCTGTCCTGGAACTCATTCTGTAGACCAGGCTGGCCTTGAACTCACAAAGATCCGCCTGCCTCTTATAATCTATCTGCCCAGTCTTCCACAATGGTTCCTGAGCCCTGGGTAGGTGAAGCTTAATATAGGAGACCTGTCCATGAACCCATACTCTGCAGACTCCTCAGCTCCACTGTTTGGCCATTTCTGACCTTTTGAGTTCCTGGCCCCCATTTGTATGAGGAAGCTTGCTAAATGAGAGTTAAGAGATTAGTGTCCTCTTGGCTCCTTGTTCTATGCTGCATGAGCCTTAGGTGTAAAGGTTGCATTGTAGATGTGCCATTTAGGCCTGGGCAATTCACAGACAATGTCTGGGTGTGAGCGGGTGTGGTGTTCTGTAATAGTCTTCCCCTGTTGCAAAAGAAGCTTCTTTGATGAGTGCTGTCTGAGATATTTGTCTGTAAATATAAGGATGCATAATTTGCACTTAATAAGAAGTTAACCCTAGGGATGTGACAGCATTGAGAATTTCTCTAAGATCTATGACCTCTTCATTCATGTGAATGTGGCTGTTTACTGAGCCACCCCTGAGTTTCCTCCCACTGAGTGGGCTTTAAGTCCAATTAGGTAGCTGTTGATTACCCCCAAGATAGAAGTGCCACTACTGCACCAATGCTGTATGCTGTGCCAGACACTGATGTGGATATCTGGCCTTAAAGCTGGGGTTGGACTACTGATTGCTGTTTTCCGTGGAAGCTTACACAGTGCTCTCCAAAGCTATGAGAGCTAGCCTTCAGGGAAGGTGGATTCCTGGTCAGTCCCAGCTCTACTGATGCAAGTCGGGTCTCCAAAGCATGTTCTGTCTTCAACAACAGGGTCTTACCTTCAAGTTCTGGGAAGTAATCAAGGGCTGTCGCAAATAGCCTGTGTTATTTTCGGAGTCTCCTGGACTACTGTGATCAACAACTCAGAGGAACATTTCTCTTGCCTGGCACTGGTTCTTGTAATGTAGCCTTTGACTATGCACATGAACTCATGTAGAGATACTGCATGTGTAATATGTCATTAGATTGTTGGACTACCCTAGGTAGGCATTTTCTCTCTCCTCTCTCTCCTCCCTGTCTAGCACTCCCTTCTCGTCTTCCTCATTTAAAGTGCCCCCGTTTTCCCACTCCTCCCTTGATAATACTGGTCTCCTATGGTTCCGCCTCTCTTGAGCTCCTTCTTTCCCTTGAACCCCAAATTTCCTTCTAGAACCCTTCCTCTCTCCTCCCATTTAAATACTCTCATTTTATCCATTCAGCCTGGTTTCTTATACAACTCAGGACCACCTTCCCAGGGCTGGCACCATCCACAGTGGGCTGTGGGCCCTTCCACATCACTCAACAATCAATAAAATGCCTCACAGAGATGCCCACAGGCCAATCTGACAGACATAATTCTCCAACTGGGGGTTTCCTCTTGCCAGGTGTAGCAAGTTGACAACTGAAGTTAACCAGCACACAAAGTGAGAAGACCAGAACTTTAACCCAGCTTCTCAGAAGCGAAGTCCAAGCCTGTTCCCTCCCCTATGTGCACTCCAAGGAGACAGGACTCCCTAAGTGTGATTTACCTCCCATTTCCCTCTTTCATCCTATAGACAAAAAGCTTCGGTGGGATGGCAAACTCAAAGGAGGTCAGAATGGGCCAAGCGTGAGAGAGAGAGAAGTATTTAAGATGTCATCTAATAAGTGCCTTTCAAAAGGTGTGCAGCTTGGCCCTGACAGGGTCTGTGCTGTGTGGGTAGGATGAGGATACTGCTGGGGAGACTTCCGATCAGAGGGAGGCAAGGAACAAAAAGGCTGGGAAGGTGTACAAAACGAACTCCAATCCCCCAGCCTCTACAACATTTCACTCTAGTTCTATTGCTCTTTCTAATGTTTTATAAAATCAGGCTAAAATCATAGAGAATGAAACTGTTTTCCCAGTTTCCAAATGCACACAGCTCAGTAGTGTGGAATGAATGCATGCATCCCATTACAGACAAGTAAACTTCCCTCCCATCCATGGACCAACCCCCCATTTTCCTCCTGACAGCCACCACTCTACCTCTGTCTCTCTGAGTTCGCTTTCTGCTCTTTTGACTGCTCTCACGATCCTCTCTGCATACCCCTGTCTTGACACTGGGAGCGCAGGGCAGAGGGAATGAGTTAGTTCCTTTGCTTCTGTTTCTATATGGTCCGTGATAGTCCCTCCATAGCAGGTGGAAACCACTGGTCCTGTAGAAGGCGTGTGTTAGGACTGGGGCTAGCCGGTTCTGGGTTCAAGTCTAGCTGTATCACTCACTCACCGCAGAACTGAGACAAGTTACCTAGTCCTTTGAGTCTTGTTTTTCCAACTGCAAAATGACTCTACTCTTTGGGCTTACAATGAGAAACAATCCAGCACTTGTGCAAAGGTTAAACACGGCAATCATAACGGAAGTGTGTTGATAATAATGAAAATAAGGATGACTAGCCCTCCTGCATGCCAAGTATTGTGCTTCACACAATGACAGCGCCCTTTGCCTTTTTTTTTCTTCTCTCTGCTTCTTTTCATCAGAGAAGCCGCTTCCTCCACCCTAACCAGACACTGATCTGCCCTTGGTACACTGTCTGCCCTGAAAGGCCCTCTCTTGGTGGCCCTTCCAGCAAGAAGGGAGTAGCTCTCTTTGGGTCTGTCTGGAACCACCCTCTACAGTCACAGCTGTACAAAGTCTGGTAAGAGTTCCGTTTAGAAACCCAACACTCAGGTCTAGGCAAAACCCCTAAAATCAGGCCTACTGCTGTTTGCAATGGGTCGGGTGTTCAGTGTGCTAAAAACCCTAAACCAGAACCGAAGCTAAAAATAAAGCCAGTTTGGCTCGGAGGCTCCCGGAAGGGAAGGAATCATTTTCATTTCTTTGCTGGTATTTGTGGCCGGACAAAAATAAAAACACAACCAAATTTAGCCAATTGTGCTTTGCCGGCTGCTTTAGAACCTGTGAATGAGGATTCTGGGCAGCCAGGCTGGGCTCTGATCCCAGCTGCCCCAGGGCCTTTCCACTGCAGCTTGGGTGGGGCATATGCCAGTTCTCTATATCAGGAGTTTAATTTGTATTTCCGGGTCACTTCAAGATTTATTCCCATTTGCTTAGTGAAATAATTGGCCTGAAAGGACTTTCTCTACAACCTTCTGAGGGAGCAGTGATCTTGCTTGGATGAGAGTAACTGTAAGTCTGGAAACCAGTTAACAGGGTTCGTGAATCTTGAGTGAAAAGAAATGAGAACTGGTCTACTGAAAGCTGAAGATGGTGGCTGTTGGTCCTGGTGTACTACGGTATGACTCTGGGCCCAGAGGTGGCAGTCCTAGCTACATACAGTGTGAGCTAGATGTGAACCGTGATCGGAACATACAGCTGAATGGCACCTGAGTAAAGCTAGAACCAAAGAGGGCTGCAAGTGGGAGGGAGGCCAGGTCTATAAGGATAAGGCTCAGACCTGTACTCCCCTCTCCTCTACCAGCTGAGCTTGCCCAGGGATCAGAAAGCATCAAGGTCAAAAGCCCACTCACTGACTGCTGAGTTGCAAAGTCACATGGGTATTCAGCTTCGAATATAATGCTTGAAAAAAAAGAGAACCTTGGGGGCTGGAGAAATGGCTCAGCGGTTAAGAGCATTTACTGCCTTGCAAGAAGACCTGGGTTCGATTCTCAGCCCCCACATAGCGGCTGACAACCACCCCAAACTCCAGTTCCAGGGGATCAATGGCCCTCTTCTGACCTCTGCGTGCACTGCACGTCATGAGTGAGCTTATATGACGGAAGGCAATATCCTCATACACATACAAGTAATAATAATGAAATATTAAAAAAATACAAAACAAAGCCTTGTCTTTGTGGAGCCACTGAATGCAGTCTTGCAGATATCTGAGTCCATAAAGTATGATCAGACATTTTTGCCACTTTATTTGTTGGATTCTTCCATTTCAGTAAGCCACATATCCATCCAGCTATCTGTTCAGCCATCCATCTAACTATTCATTAAACTACCACTTGCCTATCATCCCTTTATCCATCCATCCATCTCCACTCCACTCCACTCTGGGAAGGGAAGGAATCATTTTCATTTCTTTGCTGGTATTTGTGGCTGGATAAAAATAAAAACATAACCAAATTTAGCCAATTTTACTTTGCCAGCTACTTCACAACCTCCAAATGAGGATTCTCAGCAGCTTCTTTGAATATGAACTCTCCCTGTAGTCCCAGCTGACTTGGAACGGGCTGGCTTTGAGATCTGCCTGCCTCTGTCTCCACAGGGCTGGGGTCAAAGGCAGGCACCTCCACACCCAGGTTACAGTCCCTTCTTTAAGATCACCATATGCTATTGGAGGAGAAAAAATTATACCACAATCTTGTGACCAAAGATTTTGTAGGAACACTGAGGAGGGGCAGCTAGCACAGTCCTGATTAAAGGAAGGGTACGTAACCATGGTGATCTGCCGTTAACTACAATTATTGGCTTTATCCTTGATACGATATAATTGTGGTTTTAAGCTTTATAAACCCTGCCCTGCTTCTCCTCGGGATCAAGAGTTCTTTTGGGAATTAGCACCCTCTCTGACCGCCGGCTATTAATAAAGAACTCCTAATTCAGCCAGCACTATGTGGGGTTCCTCTGTGCATCTCACTTGGTGTTATATAAGTAATCAGAGTAGATCCATGGAGCTTGGCCAAGCCTGACAGTGGTAGTGCAGAGTAGAAGACAGACACCAGGTTTTGCAACTGAATGAGTGTGAAGGTTGAGGGATTGGTAGGAATGGAGGTTTTTTGAAAGTAGATCCAGGGGCTGAAGAGATATCTCAGTGGTTAAGAGCACTGGCAGCTCTTGGAGAAGGCCTGAATTTGGTTCCCAGCACTCACATGGTGGCCAATAAGTACCTTTCACTCCAGTTCCAGGGGATCTGATGCCCTCTTCTGGGCTCCACAGGCATTGAATGACACGGTGCACATACAGATATGCAGGCGATACACTCATACACATAAAATAAAAATAATAAGTCTACGGCCATACCACCCTGAACACGCCCCATCTTGTCTGATCTCGGAAGATAAGCAGGGTTGGGCCTGGTTAGTACTTGGATGGGAGACCGCCTGGGATACCGGGTGCTGTAGGCTTAAAAAAATAAAAAATAAAAAAAATAAAAAAATAAAAATAATAAAATATTGAAAAAAATCAAAGTGTATTCAGCTTGGGTAAGCAGTCACCAGTGAAAGGAAGGGAGCTGGGAGGAGCACAGTGGAAAAGGGGGTGTCCTACAATGTAGAATTTCCACACCACTGAAGTCTCTTAACTATGTTTCTGCAACTTAAACCTAGTTGTGACACTAAAACCATGCTCTGTGTGAAGCACTCTCTGCATACTATCTTCCTGCATCCATACAGAAATCTCTGAGAAAAGACAGAATGACCTAAGAAAGTCAGGCACTTACCCATGGCCAACATCCAACCTGATGCTGATGGGATCTGAAGTCAGATGCCTGATGCTCAACCTGTGGCTAATGGTGGTAATTTCATCCTTCATTATACACTGGCTTGTTTCAGCACCTAATGTATGAGTCTCATCTTCCCAGAGCGGGAAACAGGTCTAGCACATTGTGTCCCCAGGGCAGCCAGCGCAGTGCCAGGCTCACAAGTGACCTTCAAGAGAGGGTGTTCAATGGGATGAATAAAGCGGAAGGCAGCAGCGGCCACCTCCAGGAGCATAAGGGAAGCACAGCCCTCCCTGGCCTAGGTAGGGGGAGAATGCTGAGTGAGGGACAGGCTTCCAGAGCCCAGCTTCCGGAATCAGACCTGCAAGGCAAGAGGCAGACAGGCTCACCACTTCGCCTCAGAGGGAAAGCGCTGGGTGGGGGACCTCTAGAGCCACCCACAGGCCAGCAGGTCTCTTCCTTTTCTCCAGGAGGTGTGGAATGCCCAGGTCAGTGTGTGCTGACCTCCAAAGGTCACAAGACTGATTGCTTTAGTAGCGGACAGCCTGGGCGTACCTCAGTCTACTGGGATTTTTTATAAACACTCCCCTGTCTATAGCATCAAGCGTCAATGCTGCTTTGTTTTCTAGAGTAGAGGCTCCCAGTCATGAGATGGGGGAGGATCCAGCCCAGAAAGCCCCTAGGATGACAGCAAGGCCGAGAGCAAGCACAAAAGCCAACTTCAGAGGCCTCAAACCTCAGCTCCAAACTGGTCCCATCATCCTTGACGATTGACAAGATGCCACCGTAAGTGGGAGCAAAAACTTTGAACTCTGGAGAGTCCTGCTTCCACCAGCTGCTTGCTCCAGCAGGAATGATTCCATACTGGCTTGTCTCAGAACGCTAGGTCCACTCTCCCGCTATGTGAAGTTTCCTGATGCCAACTGCTCATCTCTGACGGATGCAGAAAAGCAACCCTGGTCTGTGATGGCTGTGCTTTGCACCACTCATGGTCAGGAGTGACTCCACACAGATGGCAAGAAAGCTGATGGGCCAATAGCCTTGAATCCCAGGGTCACTTTAGTTGAGAGGCTGCTATTCTTTGGCTCTTTCTTTTATGTGGTTGGCAGTAAACAGCTTTAGTGATATGTGAAGGGGCTTCTGTTTCATAGCAATTATCAACCAACTCAAAATTGATCTCTATGGTTTCGAAGCAAGGTGACCTAAACATCAGTATCCACCATGTTCAGCATGTACTCAGTGACATTTGGATTGGCTTCTGCCAGTTTTGAAGATCAGTTATTTTTAGTTTGCAACTTCCAAGTATCCTAATAGCAATTAAAAACCTTTAATTTTGACATTTCTGTATAACTAACTTTGTTGTCATCATTTAAAATTCTTGCCCCTAAGCAATCTTGTTTTCACTGAAGTTGTTTATGAGAGCTTTAAAAAAACAACTCAGAGATTATTTTAAGAACATAATTATTATGTAACAGCAAAACATGTACCTTACAGGATACCTGAGAAGGGTGAATGGTTTAATATCAGCAAACAGCTTTGCAGTGCCTCTCCAGGGCTCAATAAATGGTAGCAGTGACAGCTACTGTTATTATCATCATCATCAAGTATAGAAGTCCCAAGTGCTAGGAAATACAGATTGAATTTTTCCTCCATAAATGACCGTCTTGGTCAGCAAGGCAGTAACAAATGAACTCCCCAATCTCACTGGGATAACAATGAGCATTTATTTTACACTTGCATCAAGAGCCTCTTCCAGCTTGTTGGATGACACAGAGCACCTGTGGCCTCCATGGCTCCTGGGGCAAGGGAAGCAGGAAGGAAGAGAGGAAGGGGAGATGAGATGCTGGCTCAAAATTCTTTGATCTGATAGTGACTTATGAAGAAGCTTTTAGCCTATTGGCCATAACTAGTCACATGACCCAAATGTAACTACACAGGAAGCTGAAAGATCTACAGGAACACTTGAATACCTGCTGAGGACTCTTAACATAGAGTTCTTACTATGTGCTAAGGGATATGTTTTATATATATATATAACATATATATAGCTAAGGGATATGCCATATATATATATATATATATATATACACACATATATATTATTGCTTTACTTTATCCTTCAAGCAACTCTTTTGCTTGTCTGATGTTTGTTTTGAGACAGGGTTTCCCTGTAGGCTCTGCTGCATGGAATTCCCTATGTCAACCAGGCTGGCCTCTATCTCACAGAGATCCACCTGTCTCTGTCTCTGGGGAGCTGGGATTAAAGGCATGTACCACTATGCTCAGCCCAAACCAACTCTTAAAGTAGACATTGCTATGGGCATCTTTTAAGTGAGAGGTCTGAGGCACAACAGAAATTAGATACCTTATCCAATCAAAGTCCCACTGTTTATAAATGAGGCTTGAGCAGAGATCTCTTGAACAGCAAAGCCTGTGGTTTGAACCCTTTGCCATTTTTCTTTCTCTTTTTTTTTTTTTTTTTTTTTTTTTTTTTTTTTT
>VZQC01013731.1:731023-765074 GCA_009823505.1 Rhizomys pruinosus
ATTTATTTATGTATGTGTATGAATGTACTGTCTGCATGCAAGTCTGTGCACCCGTGTCGTGCAATGCCGCGGAGGTCAGAAGAGGGTCTCGGATTCCCCTGGAACTGGAGTTCTCCTGGAATTGGAGTTTCAGACGGCTCTCGGCCGCCATGTGGGTGCTGGGGATCGAACCCGGGTCCTCTGTAAGAGCGGTCGGCGCTCTTAACCACTAGGCCATCTCTCCAGCCCCCCACTTTTCTTTCTTAACATCGTTGCTTGGCGGACCAACAGGCTGCTCAATAATCCCAGGAGGGAAGCCGGTGACAAGGAACATCTTCAGCTGGAAAAAAATGAGTGACAGCAGTCTAGGAGACTGACCCTGCCGCTGAGCATTCCCACCGATCAAATATTTCCCTGCCTTGCCCCATGCTTCAGGAGACTCTGAAGAAAGCATTGCTTCCAGAGGATGGGGATGCCAGACCATCTTTTAGAAAATTTATCCTTGTTTATCTCAGAGCTGGTGGGTTTTCTATTCAGAACAGCCCTGAGTGTGTTCCCAGCTCCTGCACTCCCTTCCAGGTGTGTGTTCTCAGCTCCTGCACGCCCTTCCAGGAGTGTGTTCCCAGCTCCTGCATGCCCTTCCAGGAGTGTATTCTCAGCTCCTGCATGCCCTTCCAGGCAGTTCTAGGCATCTATGCAGGTGCCCTGCGTGTGCAGTTCTAAAGACCTCTGAGGCTTTCTGAGGGTCTCACATTACACAAACTAGCGCAGGACTTGAAAAGGAAACAAGTGCAGAGCCCCCCCCCCCGCCCCCCAAACGTCCCCTTTGACTTTCCAGCACCTCACGTTGGACTAATTTTACTCCATTTACACGGCTGTTAAGGAAACGCTGAGCACACCAATGGTTTGCCTTGCCCCTTGACCCCTGCCCCTGCTGTCACCATATACTCAGAAGAGAAGAGGGCTAGGGGAGCAAAAAGGTATGGTTCTTATCTATGTAGCTGCCATGGAAACCCATGGGCTCCCAGAGAATGAGCTAGGGCATCAAGAGTCCGGTGGTTCCGGCATTGCTGCATAGCAGGCCTAAGTCACTATTGCCTAGAGCAATGCAGAGGCACCTCCAAGTCATCAGGCTGCTTTATGAAGGCAGAGTCAAGAGCACTGAGGACATGGCTCAGTGGGTAAAGAGAGCTTGCTGTGTAAACATGAAGATCTGAATCCATACCCCTGGCACCCATATATAAAAAGTCAAGCATGGTGGTGTTCATTTGTGATTTCAGACTGAGGGTGCAGTGATGGGCAGATCTCAAGGGCCTGCTGTGACAGCACACCTGTGTATACATACACACACACACACACACACACACACACACACACACACACAAGAAAACAGTACTGGAGGGAGTCTCTAGAAGATGGCATATGGAACTATATCAGCACTCTGAAGGTTCAGGCTCCAGGAAAGCTTATCTAGGGTAGGAGAAAGCACACATACTTTTATGTGATTACACATACACATGTGTTCACTGCAGGCATACACATGCAACTTAACACAGTCATGTGTATCTCTAGAGCCAGTGAGATCAATTCTAGGCAGTCATCACTTGATGATGGTCCTCAGATCCTCACAGTGATGTCTGTATCCCACATCTCATAATGGGGTCAATACCGCAAGCAGCTGCCTAGACTCAGGAATCATCCCGAACCACTTCTGAGAAATTGCCATCATGTAGTTCACCGCTCCTCACAGTGCATGCACATGCTGGCTCTGTCTTTGGGATGCTCTTCACCCTGATCCTAGGTTGGCAGCCACTGAGGTTACATGGTCAAATCCTGAAAATTACTTAAAGGGGGAGGAGACTGATGCTGAAGGAGAGGAAAGGCAGAGAATAAGGATGAGGTTAGGGTTTGGCCAGCGCATCAAACACTTTGGAATTTCTATTTCCCAACATGAGCGAAGACTGTGAGGAGAGGGGGTCAGAACGGGGAGCAAATTCAGATGTGCTTAGTTTTACCTGCCTTTGTATAGATGTCTAATAGAGAACCAGGTATATAAATCTGGATTCTGGAGATAAGATTCAGGTAGAGTGGTATTTAAGGCCATGACTCCGGATTTGGTCGCCATGGAAGGCAATGATAAATCAGGAATAAGGACCATGTTCTGGGTCCCGCCATCCCTTAGAAACTGGAAGAGGAAGAGAAGCGGAGTCGTGGGAGCCAGGCAAAGACAGAGTTCCCAGATAGGAGGGACAGACAGTGGAGAGGCACGGAAAGGAGGGCACCACTGTTCAGAGTCACGTGGAGCTCACTGGTGACTCCGGAGGTGGCAGCTTGGTCCACAGACAGGTATAAGGCACTAACTGGAATGGTTCAAGGAAAAGCAGGAGGGGCTGGAGAGATGGCTCAGCGGTTAAGATCACTGGCTGCTCTTGCAGAGGATCTGGGTTCAATTTCCAACACCCACATGGAGGTTTGCAGCTGTCTGTAAACCTCCAGTTCCAATGAGTCCTGACCCCCACAGTCATTGTCTGACACGGGTACACTTACAAATATGCAAGCAGTACAGTCATACACATGAAATAAAAAGTAATAACATAGTTAGTTTTATTTTATTTTTTTGGTATTTTTGAGCTAGGGTCTCCCTTTAGTCCCAGCTAGCCTGGAGCTCGCTCTGTAGACCAGGTTTGCCTTGAACTCACAGAGATCCGCCTGCCTCTGCCTCCCAGGTGCTGGGATTAAAGGTAGGCTTCACCATACCTGGAAAAACAGGTTTTTTGTTTTGTTTTTTAAACAAGAGAGTGGAAGGAGAGAATAAAGAAATGAAATAATGTTAAAATGTTGTTCTGTGGACTGGAAACCAAAAATGGGTTGACAGGAGATGATATGGAATCCAAAAAGAGGCTTTATCAAGTTTATTTTTTTTTCAGATAGAGAAAACTATGACATGTTTACATGCAAATTAGAATGATCCAGAAGAGATGGTAAGCTGATGATACAGGTGAGGAATATATTTTTAGATAGGGTCTTACTATGGAGTCTACTATTGCCCTGAACTCGATCCTCTTGTCTCATCTGAGTGCTGAGATTACCAGTACCCACCACCACACCCTGCTGGAGTGGCAGCAACATGGAGCTTCTATACAGGAAATGATCTTTGACAAGGCCAAGGATGGTCCATCTGACAGGCAATGACCTTTGACAAGGCCAAGGATGGTCCATCTGACAGGAAATGACCTTTGACAGGGCCAAGGATGGTCCATCTGTGGGAGCAGCCGAGAAAGAAGAGTTCAAGGACAGTGTTGGAAGACTCTTCCAACCACTTCTATCTATTCATTGAAAAGAGGAGGGCAGATTCTGGGCAGAGATGGAGGAGGGGGAAGAGGTGTTTGATTACTGAGAAGAGAAGGTTGTCTGGGAAGGGCTGGGAGATGGCCAGGCAGCAGCAAGTGGCCACTTGTGGTTAGTGGTCAAGTGAGTGAGATCCATCCACATAGGTGTTTTTGTTCAGCCACATCAAGTCTCCTTACTGAGAGAGTATAAACAGCAACAGGCTGAATTCAGCTGACGTTTAGGTTTTTCCACGTAATGATGATGGAGGAAGAGAGAGGCAGGGATTTGAAGGAATGTGCTCAGTACTGACGGCCACAATGCCTGGGCTGGATGAGGAGGGAGAGGAGACAGAGTGGAGAGGTGTGAATTTGTGAATGACAGGCCTCGGCAGAGTCCAAGAAGTCTTAGTTAGAGCAAGGTTGGGACTTAGAGAAGCTGCAGGTCTTAGCTCGGCCCTAGAGCTCTGTGCGTCTGCAGAACCTCTCTGAGCACAGGTTTCTTCCATCGGCAGAGTCAGTGGTTGGATGGCATGACTCCTAAAATCATTTCAATTCTCCTTATTCTAAGAGCTGGACAGGGTAAGTACTTGGATTCTAAGTTCAGCTCTCAGTGAGCTGTGTTTACAACTGAACCTCCCTATTTCTTGGTTTCATCCTTTGGAAATGGGAATCATGATACCTATTATCAGATGTTACATGTCATCTATTTTGCTCACTGTACAGTTCCTAGCAACTAGTAGGTGCTCAATGAATGCTTGCTGGTTGGATGGTTGGTTAGCTGGTTGGTTGGTTAAATAAAGAATAAATGAACATCTATTTCATGGTCCAGGGAGCTGCCTCAGTCAGTAAAGTACATGCTATGCAAGCATGAAGACCTGAGTTTGGATCCCCAGCACCCCCACAAAAGCCAAGGGGTGGCAGTTGCCTGTAATCTCAATGCTGGTGAGGTGAAGACAGACAGATCCTTAGAGCTCATTGGGCAGCTAGGCTAGCCAAGTTGATGAACCCCAGTGAGAGACACTGCCTAAAATTAAGTGGGGAGCCATTACGGAAGTCACCTGATGTCAACTTCTGGCCTCCATATGCATACATATATTACATTTATTTGCACACACCCACATGAACACATACATGAACACAGACACACATACACATACCACAGACACACATACACAGAGAGAGAGAGAGAAAGAGAGAGAGAGATTGTCCAAGCACCCCTGTACTCTTCTGTTTCTATTCTAGTTCTGAAAACCAGAGCATTTTATTAGGAATCTTCAAAACTATTGCAACCATGTTACTAGAGGGTCACAATCACAAGGCCCACACAACACCTGAGTGCATGCTTCAACAGCAAGGTGACACTTCAGTGCTGAGACCCACACCATTTGATTTGTATATTTAGGTGAGGCTGAGGGCAAGGCTTATGAACAGACTGCGGAGTTGGGGAGAGGGCTCCTACCCGAGGCGGAGCATCAGAGAGAGGTTTCCACACCAGCAAAAGAAGGACTGCTGGAAGGAAAAATCAGATAGCCCTCCCCAAAGGCTTAACTTTCACTTTTTCTGTGCTCCCTGGCATTAAATACATAATAGTCATGTGGGTGGGCAGGGGAGGGAGGCAGAGAATCTTAGATCTTAGCACAGCCCTGGAAAAGCATGCCCCACTGAAACATCGAGTGTGCCGTGAGCAGCCTGTGGTTAATGTCAAATCATTTCTACTAGAAATTAAGATAAAACACTTTGGGCAGTTATGAGAATGTTTTTTTCTACTTAAAATCCCCCAAACAATGCAGGAAAGCTGGTGCTGAACAAGATGACATGTACGTAGGCCACCACAGACTCCATAGCCTTTTCGGATTATTCCAGGCCCTTCCTTGAGGCTCAAATCTCTTTGACCCACACAGGTAGGAAACTGACAGATGCAAATTAAAAGAGAAATACTATAGCTGTCAGCTGTCAGGGAGGGCAGGTAGGACTCAGCACAAATTTTCTGGAAGTGTACTGCTTCCAGTGATCCTGTTTGAATTTACTGGCCTTTTCTTCTTCTCAGTAAGTTCACAGTAAGAAGGCAGGAGGGGGGATGTGTTGGGGAAGTCCTGACAGCCAGAAACTCTAACATTCCTAGCTTGTGAATGACAAATTTCGCTTTCATTTTTGTTCTAAACACTCACAATCTGCAGGCTCTGTTAAGGGTGTGCATCTCTGTGTTTATCCAGGTATTTAGAGAGATATCTACAAATCTAACAGGAAAAAAAAAAAAAGGAGACACACAGAGACAGAACACAGACGTGGCACTGGGAGATGATGGTTAGAGGTCAGAGAAGGGACAGAGCTAGAAAGGCCTCTGGGGGTGTGGGGACTGCTGATCTAATGGACCACAGCCTGAGAGGAGTGTTAGTGGCCGCCAGCCCCTGCAACAGAAGCAGTGATCAGATTCCCCCCATGCCCCTCTGAGGAGCCTTAAACCCATTCAGATGTGTAATACTGTTGAGTGCAGTGAATAAGCGAACGTGGTCTTGGCATCTCTGTGGTGACTAATTTGTGGGCTCCCTGATTTTGTTCCGAGTTAAGTGATCTTTATGTTCCAATTCTGGCAGCGCTGAACAGTGATACATTGTGTCCATGATTCCGCCCAGTTTATTGGCGCTCACATAGTGACAGCCTGTTGAATGGGAAGAAGCAGTGCGTAAACAAAGCAGCCCGAGCGAGGGGAAGCGCTGACTCTCCGAATCCTGTTTGCTCTGAGTCAGGAGATTTTCTTCTGTGGGTGCAAGCCAGGATTCTGAACCTGATGCATACGATTCACTTTTGCTCTTTGAGCTCTTACAAGAGCTTAAGTTTTATTATACAAGGAAGCTAGCAGCTAGCACTAGGGGACTTTAGCTGAAGGAGAAAATGAGATCTGGAACCCTGGATCCTTATGGGTGCTAGGGTAGGACCACTGGCTTTGGGATTTCAGGAAACCTCTGTTTTAACAAATTTTAATATTATTTTTAATTAGTTAGAAACGTTGTTCAATACATCATGGTCTCAATCCCATTATACCCTCATGTTTCCCAGTTCCATGCCCCCTAAAACCCCCCCACCCTCTTTTCCTTTTACTTTTGTTTTTTTTTTTTTTTTTTTTTGGCTTTTTGAGTCCGGGTCTTCCTGTAGCCCCACATGTCCTGAAAACTCACGTGCATAAACCAGGCCGTGGGCCTTGAATTTCACGGCGATCCTCCTGCATCTGCCTACCTGAATTCTGGTATTAAAGAGTGTGTGCCACAGCCCGGCAAACACGGAGAAAACCGTACATTTTTTTCTAAAGACAAACCTATGGTGTGCAGTAGGACAAGACAGAACTGCCTGGTCCTGTTAAAGCCAGAACAGTTTTTCATACAAACTTGGAGGCCTGTGAAGAAAGGAGCTGAGTGATAGTTCAGTGGATCAGGAGGGGCTGATGCCGATGGGAGAAAGGAAGACCGTTGGTGGAATTGGGTTTGAGCCACTGTTGTTTATGTTGATTTAGCGTGACAAGTGCTGTAATTGAGGGAGCAGAGTTGACCTATCTAAACCAGCTCAATGTATGGGACATGTGGCAAGGGGGGGAGGTAGCGCTCTCACCAAAAATTACAGCAGTTTTTTTTTTTATTAATTGATTTGTATCGACTAACTGTTGAGAAGTTGAACAAAGGAAACGACATGATTCATGATGCAAAGCTGTCAAGGATTGGAAGTCAGTAAATATATCTCTAACTTACCTGGGTTCTAGGTCTGCTTCCCAAACTACACACTAGGTCCTTTTTATATGTGCTTTGGGAAACTGTTTTCTTATATAAACTTGAGAAAGGGAAGAAGAGAAGAAAAGGCGTGAAATAAAGGGATAGAAATGAAGGCGAAGAGGAAGGAGGAGCGGGAGGGAGGTGGCGGGAGGGCAGGAGGGGGGGAGGAAGGAAGGGCAAGCGGATGGAAAGAAAGGCAAGAGAGGAGAGTTCGAATGCAATCAGTAATGGAGCCAGTGGCTTCTGTCGAGATAGAAGATAACAGGTTCTTTTTTGTTTTTTTTTTTTGGGTGTAATGAAGAAGCCAAAAAGTCTTGTAGCTCCTAAATACATACCCCCAAAGGTTGTTGTGGATATTATAAACCATTTGAGAGTTATTTTTAAGATGCTATTTTTGTAAACCTTGTCAAATAATGAAAAGACTTTCTATGAGACCTTTGTGTTTAAAGGCCAGGCTGTTAGTTTGGTAAATGAATAGACTTGCTTATAGTGAGGATTCCTGTTCGCCTCTTCTGAAACTAGCCATGATCCATCCCTGGAGTCCCCACCCGAGGACGTTGGGATGTTCCTAAATGTTATGATTTCCGCCTCCCGACCCGGCCCAGGGGCTGATTGTCTAGAAGTCGGATAGAAGTAGCAAGGAAGGGGGAGGAGGAGGCTGAGACATTGCTAGAGAATGGAGGGCTGGGACAGAACCCCTGGCAGGCAGCTCATTTGTTTGGACCATCTGGGAATAGACTTCCACTGAAGACGCAGCCAAGAATAGAATGTCATAGCATCCTTGGGTCTGCACGTTATAACATACACAGAGCCGAAGACGGAGACCCCGTAGCTAGGGCCCTCTCAGTCTCAGAAGGCTCTCACATCAGCCATGGGGAAGCCACACAACACTGCTGTCCTAGTGCTCCGTTGTTGGTAGGTATCTGTACATAGATAGGCTACACTGTGCATGGTCTCATGCTTGAGAAGCCTTCTCCTAGGCTGG
Source organism: Rhizomys pruinosus (assembly GCA_009823505.1). Lineage (NCBI taxonomy): Eukaryota > Metazoa > Chordata > Mammalia > Rodentia > Spalacidae > Rhizomys > Rhizomys pruinosus. The sequence goes on from VZQC01013731.1 coordinate 739,078, forward strand.
GCAGGCTCAGGAAGCCCAGGATGAAGCTGCTCCCCTCATAAGTAACTGCTCAGCCCAGCCCAGCCTAGCTTGCGTCTTCTGGGCAGCACAGATGGCCTTCACACATAGGACAGCCAGTCAACAGGAGAGGCACAGAGGAGGGGAGAAGTGTGTTCTGTGCCACTTACTAGCACTGTGAGTTGCAGGCAGGTAACTTCAGTTCTCTAAGCCTTGATTGTATCATCGATGCAGTCTGTATTCCTTTGGGGTTGGGAGGATTAAATCAGTTACAGTTTATAAAGCAGGAAGGTAGCGGCCTGGGCAGGGAGCTCTCCAGTGAGTCTAGCTGATATTCCTGCTGATTCTCTGCTGTGTTATCAGCCAGGGCCACTGCCTCTGCTGGAGGTGGACCTGTGCTCTGGGGTGGTCTTTCCTGCTCCTTCTGGTCATTAGCCTCTGCCTGTAGGCAGAGCTATAGGTTGCCCCTTTCTACTCCTTTTTGGGGGATGCGGGGGGCTAAGCCTGTGGCCCTGGTGTGTTTGCTAATCTAATCAGAAGAGGGCTTGGAGCCTGCTTCACTGTTGACATTGGCTCTGGGCCTAATCTTGCTGTCTTGAACTGTAAGTCCATGAGGATAGGCCAGATGTAGCTCAAGTACGCTGAAGGCTGGAGGCTCCCAAGCACTGAAAGAGGGCCCCCCCAGTCCTCTTTCTAGTAGCCTCATCTCATGCTCATTTTACCAATTTCATCCCTTCATGAACAACTTGTTACCTAAAGAGTAGTCAGCTGCCTCTGGCCTTGAGCACTGAGTTTTCAGTAGCCATCACTAGCATTAACTCAACACTTACCAGCCACACGCCCTGTGTTAAGCACTTCCATATGCATAGGGAAGCCTCAGAGCTACCCAGTGTGCTAGCTCCATTGCTTCCCATTTGGTCAGATGAAGAATGGAAGCCTTGAGAGTTTCAATCATTGCCTCTGATCCGAGAGCCTGTAAATGCACAAGTGGAACTAAACAGTGTGTCTATAGTGCTGTTACTCATAAGCCTTGATGTCTACATGAGTCACCTGGAGATATGGTTGACAGGCAGACAGATTCAGCACATGGTGCGAGATGCCACACTTCTTTTGTATATCTGTATGTACATACGGAACAGAGAACAGAGGACCGCTTCAAGCCTTGGTCCTCAGGTGCCTTCCTGCTTCCATGCCTATGACCGGCCTTCCTAGAGGCATTATTCTTGCTTCCATCTTTCATTGACCTATCCATCTTTCGTTCGTCCTTCCTTCCAATATCCTTCTTTCCCAGCCTTCCGCCTTCCTATTTCACTTCTTTCCTCTTGCACATGGAAGCGGGTCTCTTCCCTGCGTAGACTGCCATGTGGAACTCACTATGTAGTCGAGCCAGCAGGCCAGTTAAACCCCAGATGATCCACTGTGTGTTACCTCCCTAGCACTGGGACCATCCTGTCAGGAGGGTCCGCTCTCTTTTATGAGGTTCCTGGGGGATGAAGTCAGGGTGCCATTATGTTTGGCAAGCAAGGAAACTTTCGTACTGAGCCTCTCCCCGAGCCCACCTGACTTCGTCACGGGCATCTGGGATGATGCGGATGTGCTGGCCCTACACCATTACTGAACTGACAAGACTGGACCCAAGAAACTGAATATCTCTGGCTGGTTGGTAGCTATTTGCCTGTGAATTGTCTGGGACCCAAGGTGGGGACCTCCACACAATGGCAGCTGTCAGTGCTCACCCACTTTGGTGGAGGGGATGCCGACATGGCTTCTCAGCAAGCATGGAGCTGAACCCTGAGTGGCTTTTGGGGGACAACTCTAGATCTGGTTCACCTGCGTTGGGAAGTTAGGAGCACAGCCTCACACTATGAAGTGTTGTGCCCTTTGAGAGAATCCTTTGCAAGATACCTCTGTAAGCTCTGGCCGCCCTGGTAGCTTTTGGTCTGTCAGATGGACTTCTAGGTCGTGACCTTATTTGTGGCACCGGCCACTCTATCTTCTCTGACTCACCCGATCGATCACAGCATTATGTTACCTGTCCACTCCCTGCCCAAACCTTTCTCCTAGAAACCTTTGTTCCTTCCTTAGCACCCAGTTTCCCCTTTTGATGTCACATCGATGACGATTCAAAACTGCATAGTATCTTTGCTCCCAAGACCTAACGATAGAGAATGTCGAGGCCCTAAGAACTCGTTGTACTCTTGGTGCGTCATATTTGTATAGTTTAATATTGGACTATCTATTTTTAGCCCTTTTACCACATTCCAGTAAAGCCCTGTTATTTTTGCCATTGGTCGGCCAGTGCACACAAATAACAAAAGACTGGCTCAAGATCACCCAAGAGTACATTTTGGCTCCACTCTGAACCCAGAGTCTAGCTCTGCAGTGTTCTGACCACGCACAAGGCTGCCTTTCTCCTTCGCTTCCACCCTCTCTGAAGCCAGAGGCATCTGCACAAAGCAAATGCTTCTTCACTTATTATGTATTTAACACCTTCTCTTAGTAGCTCCAGCCCAGGGCTGTGCTCCAGGCAGACCTATGTTCTGACCTCAGTGCTCTCTTTCAGTAATGACATTATTGGTGCATATTATCCACATGGCCTTGTACCAATTTATCCAGCTAGTTTGACCTCATGTAACCTGTATATGGCTTTCTTATCTATAGAGGAGGATCATTGCAGGAGTCACTGCACAGGGATGCTGCACGTGTCGAATTAATTTGTGTATAATACTAAATGAGGTCATGTAGGTGAGCATTATGCATTGGTGCCTCGCAGGTGCACAATATCCTACCTGACATTGCATGTGAAATTAAATACAGCTTTCCTTAGCCTCCCATTCAGAGGCTTTCAATGTCTCCATGCTCATGTTGCCAAACACAAGACCGACCAACGCCGAATGAAAGTAGTTACCACTACTCTGTACACTTCTCCGGCAGGACAGTCTTGGATGGTTAGGTTTTAATACTGGGACATTGGAGACACAATGTAGAATCACTTGAGGAAGAAAATCTCAAGGCTAAGATTATTCTATACAGGTTGGCATTGGCAGGCTGGACGTCTATCTTTTTTTTTTTTTTTTTTTTTTTTTTTTTTTTATGGTCTTTTGAGATAAGGGTTAAAGCCCTCCGGTAGCCCCAGCTGACTTGGAAACTCATACCATCTGAGACCAGGCGGGCCGTTGAATTATACAGAAGAAATCTGACCTCCGCCTCCACCAATGTGGGATTAAAGGTGTTGTGTGCCACCACCTGCAAAATGTAATAAAAAAATCTTTTTTTTTTTTATTTATGTTCGGTATGTGGTAAAGGTACTTGTCTGCATGCAGGTGGTGCAACCCTGTCGTCAGTGAAAATGCCGGAAGATCAGAAAAGGGTCAGATTCCCCTGGAACTGATTTCCCTGAGAATTGGAGTTGTTCAGACAGGTTCTCGCCATCCTGTGGTGCTGGGGGATCGAACCCTGGTTCCTCTGTAAGAGCGGTCGCGCGCTTAACCAAAGCTAGGCCATGCTCTCCAGCCCTAGACCACACATCTTTAAGGGTATATGTCTTATTATTTTTTATTGTTAACACATGTGAGAAAGACTCCACCCATCTGGCCCGCATCCCATTCCCTATTTTGGGTGCGATTGTTTTAAGAGTTGAACGGTGAGCGGGTAGTAAGCGTGGCATGAGCTCATTCTCCCCTGATCTCGACATGGATATGGCTATAGCTGTGCAAGTTCCTGCCTTGACTTCCCCATACACACTGTAACCAATAAATCAATTTCTCTCTTAAAGTGTTTGTCAGGGCATTCCCCTAAGCATAGTGCAGGGAAACAGGACAAACTCTTTGACACTTCCATAGCTCAAGTGCCTGTTTCTCCTTATTTTTACTACAAATTTCTAGCTCAGGCTCTTCAGAGCCCAAATAATGGATCACTTCACCTGCTTACTAGTTTCACTACAAGACACTTCGTGTCCAGGAGACACTGTGTCCATGCTCCATGTAGCACCACTTCATGCTTCCTTTCTCTCTTTCTAAATCTGCCTCCATCACTTAACCATTAGACTCCCGCCCACTCATTTGGCAAATATTTCACAAGTAGTCACCGTGTGGTAGGGTTGTAGCTGGAGGTAATAACTGTCATGTTGCCTGTCCTCACTGAGTGCATCATCATACAACAGAACCCTCTGTAATCAAGTGGATCTGTATATAGGGTAGCTGCTTTCCATATATGGCTACTGAGCACTTCCCATGTGGCCAGTGTAGCAGAAAGACTGGATTGTAAATTTTACTTCCCTTTAATTAACTTAATAGCCACAGGTGTCTCGGACAGTGCAGAGAGTTGCTGATCAAAGAATCATGACTAGAAAATTGCAGTTGTAGTAAGTACCATGTGGGGTGCACAGCTGTAAAAAGGCATCCTGAGGACCATGTGACTGAGGGGCAGTGCTGGTCAGGGAGCAAGCCTGAGGTAGTGATGATGTGATGGAGCAGAGATCTGAGGGTATCCACAGCATTAGGGGAAGGCATGAGGGCATATAGTAAGTGCAATCACATGCAAATGGCCTGTGGTAGGACACAGCATGGCTTATGAGCAGACCTCTGAAACAGCTCAAGAGCAAACAGCACTTCCTCCCCATTCCCTGTTCCTTGAAATCTCTAAAGCATTTCGCACCTTGCTGTGCATATGGTGGGTGAAATTTTGGGTTTGGCTGTGAGACACCACACCAAGGTGTCAGTTCCTTTCCAAAATGCTTTTTTGAAGAACCAGGAAGCTGAAGCATTGATTCAGTGTGTAGGTTCTATGTTCCAGCCACTAAGGAATCTCTGCTTTTTTGCTTAAGCATCCTTCTTTACCACGTGGCTGGTGAACTTTGCCTTTTCAGGACTGTGGGCAATATTCTCCAGCAGTAGTGATACAGAAATAATGTCTCTGACTTCATGGAACTTGGGTTCTCCAGGCTAGATCACCAAGTTCTTTGGCTGTGAGCTCCTGGGACCTGTCCATAGCTTCCCCACCCCACCCCCACCCAACCCGCCCCTGTATTCTCAGGAACTCTACCCTGCTTCCAAGTGGGAAGTATGTGTATGTGCCTCAGAGAGCCATTGTCTTTTAATAAGAAGAAACAAATAGCTCCTTGTTTACAATGAGTTCGTGGTCCCCACACCAATTCCTCCCTGATATCCTTGGCTCACAAAACAACTTAAAGCAAAATTTAGTTCCCTCAGGCTGGGGAAAGGGTAAGAAGCCTGCTTTTTTTTTTTTTTTTTTTTTTTTAACCTAGCAAGGCCTTATCCAAACGAGTTGTCACTAAAAAATGAAAGCCAGATGTTCTTTTACTGAGAAATAACTCTATGGCCAAGCTGCAGATTGGACCTGGGGTCTCCGCGGATGGTTTCCACTTGTGTCGGTAGCTGGACTCCCAGGTAACAGTGGTTTACATTCTTGGTCTTTTATCTGAGATAGCTACGGAGCAATTAACATCCAAGCCACGCCCCTTGTCATGGTGATGCTGAACTACTGTAAGTCAGCTTTGTGGTGGTCTGGGAGTTCAGAGCTGGAGGCATAGACCCATATCTGAAAAGGGCGGAGGACAGATTCAGACCTAGCTGCCTAGCAGCCAGGGATCTGCTTTTGTTGGGAGCCCTCCCATCCTTGGAGTAGCATACTTCAGATAACCATCTAGGAATTACAGATGAAATCCGGCCTTGGAGTGAAGAGCTGCCCTTTGGGGTTTAACATTACAGCCTGCTCTTCCCCAGGGCTGATTCAATGGCAAGCTTTTGGGTCAAAGGAAGTGTTTTCTGTAATTGGCTGACTCTCTGTAGGAAGGCATCTGTTCGAGCTTGCTCCTGCCGCCATCACCGCACCACTTCTCATCTGTAGGATTTTTCTCATATGTTTTAGGTTCCGTATACAAGCCATTGTGCCCTGGCCTTTGAAAGGTGGCGTGCTTGTATCAGAATGTCCTTGGAGGGCAGACGAAAATGGGAGAAGGAAAAGGTGATGGAATCGAGCTCAAAGAGCCAGTGGGGACCAAAGCAGAGATGAACCCATTGGGCAGAGGCAGCAGTGTCAGCCCTGGAGAATAGAGAGGGCCCTGGAGGGTGACACAGGCAGACTTGCACAGGTGGTCTAGCCCCGATGGAGAGCCTGGTTCATGAGCCAAGTGGGGCAAGGCTGACCACGAAGATCCTGGGGGAAGAGCCCAGCCGAGGGGCAGATTCCAAGGCAAGGACTCAGCACACCTGTAAGGAGACTCTCTGAGGTTTCCTCCTCTATAAGGTGGGGGACATAACAGCTTATAGCTCATTTTAATAGGTTAATATTATAAAGCATTTAAAAGAGCAGTACTCGGGGCTGGAGAGAGTGTCAGAGTTTAAGAGCATGTAGACTACTCTTGCAGAGGACCGAGTTTGATTCCGACACCACAGCAGGACAGCCAACAACTGTCCTTAACTCCAGTTCCAATGGATCTAAACACCCTTCTGAACTCCATGGGCATTTATGACATGGGTATGCTTACACATTTGAAGACAATACACTCATACATGTAAAATGAAAATAAAATATTTTTTAAAAGAGCATATCAGGGACTGGAGAAGGGCCTAGCATTTAAGAGCGCCGACCACTCTTACAGAGGACCCGGGTTCGATCCCCAGACACCCACATGGCGGCCGAGAACCGTCTGAAACTCCAATTCCAGGAGAACTCCAGTTCCAGGGGAATCCAACACCCTCTTCTGACCTCTGAGGCATTGCATGACACGGTGCACAAACCTATATGCAGACAGTACATTCATACACATAATAAATAAATAATTAAAAAAATTTTAAAAAGAGACAGTATTTCAATAAATATGGTTATTTTGTTAGTTAGACATAAAGAGATAAGAAAAGACATTGCCCAAGACATGAATATGATGCTTAGAAAGAGGGTTTTTTAAAAAACACAATAACGGGGCTGGAGAGATGGCCTAGCGGTTAAGAGAGCGCCAACTGCTCTTACAGAGGACCCGGGTTCGATCCCCAGCCCCACATGGCGGCCGAGAAACCGTCTGGAAACTCCAATTCCAGGAGAAACTCCAGTTCCAGGGATCCGACACCCTCTTCTGACCTCCGCGGCATTGCACGACACAGGTGCACAAACCTGCATGCAGACAGTACATTCGATACACATACAGAAAAAAAAAAAAACCAATAACAAAAAAAAAAAACAAGCTTGCCTCTTTATTCTATAACTTTATGTATTCACAGTTCATTCATTCTTTCCTCCTGTACTTAAAGGCCCATGGTGGGTAAGACACTGCTGTAGGTTTGGGAACATGATGATGGAAAGCTGAAAATGACAAACTGTCGCCTAGGGAACAAGCAGCACACTGCCTGCTGTTTAAATAAAGTTTTATTGAATTCGGTTCATTCATTTATGTATTGTCTGTGGCTGTTGTCATGCTTCATTGGCAGAAATGAGTACTTGTGACTGACAGTGGAGAACTGCAAAGTCTAAAGTAATGACTCTCTGGGTCTTTACAGAAAATGTTGCTGGCAGTGTAAATAAAGTTAAAAAAATGACAGAAGATTGGAAGTAGAGAGGAGTGTCAGGTGGCCACCTTAAATATGAAGTACTCTCTCAGCTAAGACCTCAATGATGAACAGAAATGAATGAAGTAGGGTTGAGGAAAAGTATTTCAGACAGAGGGATCAACATTGTCAAAGCCCAGAGATGACAGAGGCATAGAGTATGCAAGAGCCAAATGAAATTCACCATGGCTGGGAGCAGAGGACATGTGACATAGAGTTTTGCACAGTGTTGTTTCCAGGGACCTACTGAAGGATTTTTACTGAAGTAAGGAAAATAGCATAATTAAGTTAACTTGTAGGGAACTATCATTCCATTTACAATCAATCCCATGAAGCTGAGAGTTGAGAGGGACTGGGGAGCAGGGGTGGGAAGGAGAGAGAACACTGGAACCCATTCCGTAATGCAGAAGGAGCCAGAACCAGGCATGGTAGTAGAGTTAGAGGGATTGGGGTGGAGACATGGCAAGAGGCAAAGCTCTCAGCACCTGCCGGAGAGGGCACGGGGCAAGGAGTGGAGCTGTTTCCTGATGTGGGATCACATGATCGAGAGCAGATTCTACATGGGGGAGATCACTGTGTCATCAGGACGTATGATGGGATACCCACAAGCAGTGGTCGAGTTGTTCTTTTCAGAGCTACACATGTCCCCATTCCACCAGCTTGAAACAACCAGGGATTCCTTATCAGCTGTTGAGTGATACACAGACTCTGAAGCCGCAGTCCACTCTCACCCTCTCGTACTCCCCTACACCCACATCAGCTCCCTTCCCCATCAGGCTCACCGTAACTGTCTAGAGGGTTCCTGCAGCCTCACCGGTCTCCTTCCGTTTTCCCAGATCAGCCAGGTTTGCTCCTACTTCCTCACCAGGGCTGTTCCTACATCCTGGTTCCTGGACTTGTTTCCTATCCTTGACCTCTTTCAGGGCCTTGTAGGAACCTCTTATAACAGCTACTTCCCACAATGCCTCCCTGAGACCAGTCACTGGACGCTGCCTAAAAACACTCCACACAGACGCTAAATCTCGCTCAAGTTGTGTATATTATTTCCTTCAACAGGTGAGGAGATTGAGGCTTGCTGACTTTTCTCACTTGCCTTAAATGGTACATGGCAGACTCTATGTTCAAGCTTGTCACTCATCACTAGCTTCAAGGCCTTCTGGAGCGTCGATGCCTGTTATTAGCCACCATCTTGCTAGCTTACTATTACACCCACTGCCCTGTGGTAGGAACTTGATGTGTTTTTGGTTCATTTGTTTCACAAACGGGTGTTGTGCCATGGGCCAGTCATTGTTCTTGGTGCTAAAGATAATAGAGTCGAGAAGAGAACACATCTTTACCTACCTACCTTATATTCTCTTAGCATAAATAGTGTGCAAGGCAGGTAAAATACATGAACAGTGAAGCAGGGGTGTGGATCAGAGAGTGCGGGGATGGAGCTGTAGTTTCTGACGAAAAGATAGGCGGGTGGTGGCAAAATAGGGATTGGCATGAAAATCACCAGGATAAGAAAGGGTATATCTGCAGCACTCAGAGGACTAGGATGAGAGGAAGGAAGAATGCAGAGTGAAAATGGTGGAGAGGCATAGGATGGAATGGGACAGATGTGAAAGAGGCCTGAAGCATATTTGCGAACTGAGGGAGTCAACTAGGAGAGGGGTTGGGTGAAGACAAGTAGGGTGGATGACAATGAGAGAAGACAGATGGACAATTGGATATGGGGAGGCGAAGGGAGAGTACACGACAGTGACTGAAAGCAGCAGAGACACACTCAAGTAGACCAAAAATAGGATGTGAGGGATACAAGAAAAGCTGGAAAAGCTACAAGACTCTGTGACCCCCACCCCTAACTCTCCTGTGGCAAAAGTAGTCAGGTCTCTGAGCTTCAGTGGCTTAGCAGACATGTTCATTCTCGTATTTGGGTCATGGGTTGGTTGGGTCTGACTGATCCCAGCTGCTCTCCCAGGCTCAGGACGGCCTTGGATTTAGGTTGAGGACTAGGTCTAGTGGAATATTCTTCTGTGGCAAATGAAGAGGGGAAGTCAAATCAAGTTATACAAACTCATTTAAAGCCTCTGCTCAAATCACATTCACTAGCCTGTTGACCAAGTCAAGTTACATCAGCAAGGTCAACAGCATTTGGGCAAGAAAATATGTATGTATGTATTGTTATGTTTATCTATGTGGTATGATAGTGGTATATCTATGTATGTGTATATGTCTATGTGTGTATATGCTGCAAAGAGACACAGCATAGTTGAGTGTACAACTCTATATCAGGGAAGGAGGGACATACTGGAAACAGTGCACTCACCTGCCACATCCTCTCTCTGATTACCATTCTCATTGATGTGCTACTAAGTCCTGACTTGTTCTCTGTTTCTTTCATCCATCCCTAGCTCTGCTTGCCTTGATTCACATACAGACTCACAAATTGATGGCCTCCATGTTTGACCTCTCTCAACACCTGCTCTTCAGTCATCCTGTTTCTCAGTGCAGCTGCCTTTCTACCATATGGCTTTACTGCTCTCTTCTGTATTCGGGAAGATTCAGTGACCAGCCATTAAGCAAAATTATATTTCATAAATGTCACTGCTTTCTGAACCTCTTCATGGATGACGTCAGTCTGTGTGACATCTGACTATTGTTTCTTATTATTTTCCTTTTGAGAAAGGTATACATTTTTAAGCACATCAGTAATTGTGTGTGCATTGCTTGCTTCTGAAATCTTTTTTTAAATTTTTTTTATTAAGCTATTTATATTCTGTAGTGTAAATGAACTATACTGTCTGCATGCAAATCTTGCACCTGTGTCGTGCAATTTGCCGCGGAGGTCAGCAAGCGGGCTTCGGATTCCCCCTGGAAACTGATTTCTCCGAATTGAGTTTCAGACGGTTCCAGCCGCCATGGGTGCTGGGGATCAACCCAGGGTCCTCTGTACGAGCTGTCAGCGCACTTAACCGCTAGGCCATCTCTCCAGCCCCACTTCTGAAATCTTGAAGGCTTATGAAACTGCATTTGGGGACCCACTGGCCTCTCACCTTTTTCCCTCTCATCTAGTCTAGTTTTCATTTATTCTAGATTCATTTATTCATCTAGTTTTCATTTATTCAGGTATCTGTTGTCCAGGCCCCCTGTGTCTGTATGCTCAGGTAAAACCATTTGTTTATAGCTTTGCCTGCAAAGGACCTTTGAGCCTGAAGATGTTTTCCTCTGTCATTTGTCCATACATCAAGACTTCCTTATCCCATTAAGTCTAAGTAGGGGTGAAGAGACCCCTACTTAGCCCTGCTCTCACCACCCTGAGTCATGAGTACTCCAAGCTGCTCACCATTCTCCAGACCAGAAGCGTCCTTTACCTTCTCCTCTGCTTATTAAAGTGGGCGTTGTTTCTAGGGAATTCTACCTTGTGTCTTTGACCATGTAGTGCTCTGCCCCTTCTCTCTTTTCTTTTGGTTCATTCCTGCTTTCCAGGTGTCAGATACTGCCTTCTCCATGAAGCCATAGCAAGGGTGCTTGACCTCTTTTGACATCATGTTGTTGTCTATGAATGCGCTGGGCCACATTCATAGCTGTTCTGGGATGCATGGGGTCTCTCAGTTTCCTGGATCTCCCTTCTAGGAGACATCAATCACCTGGGCCCTGGGCCCTCAGTGGATTTATTTTCTCTCCCAATGGACTGTGAGTTCCTTTATAAGGAGGAATTACTGGATTTTGTGTCTCAGAGCAGGACACAGAATAGAAACACTGAGTTTCTTAATCAGTGTACAACTGAGTGACTTGAATTTCGTTCTTTTAGCAGGACTGTGGGTTCTTTGAGGGCAGACCTTGTCATCTCTGTTTGCTCTCCCAACATTGTTGTGAAAAGTCGGAGATTGATAAGTGTAGTTAGATGAGCTACAGAGTGTCAGTCTGTTGGGACTAATGTAACAGAGTACCATTGCATGAACAACAGATAGATGGTTCTTTCTCACCATACTGAAGGCCAAGAGGCAGATTGGTTGTCTGGTGAGGATCTGCTTTTTCTTGCTAGATGGTGGCTTATAGCTGTGTCTTCAAATGGTGGGAGGGCGGGAGGCTTTCTTTGGTCTGTTTCTTACGGGCTCTAATTCCATTCAAGAGAGTGCTACCCTCAACGATGATCCTCCTTCTAATACTCTCACATTTGGAGGTAAGGGTTTTAAAACATGAATTGGGGTAAACAAACATTCAATCCTAGCAAACAGGAAAGACAGGAAGGAGCTAAGGTTTGAGAATGGAAAATCCTGCCACTTCAGATAGGCTAGTAATTTTAAGCCCTTACAGACTTAATTAAGCCGGGCTTAAATGCTTCAACAACACACCATGATTTTGTGACTGAAGCCAAAGGAACACATGTCAAGAGCTCTTTGCCTCTGCCCACAACCGAAAAGATATAATTCATGAGACAGGTAGCTCTGCCCACTGCACACCAGTTTTACATCTGGGGATGGTATTGAGTTATTCTGATGGAGCTGTGTGTGTGTTTGTGTGGTGGGTGTGGTGTTGTGTGTGTGTGTGTGTGCGTGTGCGCGCGCGCTTGCGTGCGTGTGTGTAAAATAGAGTGGTCCAGAGGCCAACACACCTGGAATCTATTTATGAGGATCACTGGTTCAGTCCACAGCTTGGGCCATTCATTTATTTCTCGCTAAGTGAACATCTGGGATTCAGTTTGGGACGCCAACAAGTTTGGATGGGATCTTCAAGCTGTGGTTGGGATGTGGAACTGCTTGCCTGAGGTGGGGTGAGTAAGGTGAGCTTGGCTCTTAAACTGTTCTGCAGGCTTCAATTCAAATGCAATAGCCAGTGGGCCTAGAAGTCCTCCAGTGCTGGAAAAAGCACTCAAAACAAAAAAAAAAGGGGGTGTGTGTTAGAATAAGCTAAAGAAGACTCAATTGGATCAAAGCAATAATGCAGTCAGAAATGTTCCCTTTTCATTTCACCCCATTCCCTTTCCAGCCAATACTTCTAATACTATCCAGGTATTCCCTTTTCTAGGAATAAAATAATAAGAAAAAAATCTTGGCTTGGACAGGGAAATGCTATGAGAAAGTAAAACTCTAATTAGTTATAGATGAGATTTGGTCACAGAAATTACTTCGAATTTCTGGGTTCCTGCCTTAGAGGGCTTACGATTCTTTTTTTTTTTTGTTTTTTCCTGTTGATTTGTAGATATCTCTCTAAATACCTGGATAAACACAGAGATGCACACCCTTAACAGAGCCTGCAGATTGTGAGTGTTTAGAACAAAAATGAAAGCGAAATTTGTCATTCACAAGCTAGGAATGTTAGAGTTTCTGGCTGTCAGGACTTCCCCAACACATCCCCCCTCCTGCCTTCTTACTGTGAACTTACTGAGAAGAAGAAAAGGCCAGTAAATTCAAACAGGATCACTGGAAGCAGTACACTTCCAGAAAATTTGTGCTGAGTCCTACCTGCCCTCCCTGACAGCTGACAGCTATAGTATTTCTCTTTTAATTTGCATCTGTCAGTTTCCTACCTGTGTGGGTCAAAGAGATTTGAGCCTCAAGGAAGGGCCTGGAATAATCCGAAAAGGCTATGGAGTCTGTGGTGGCCTACGTACATGTCATCTTGTTCAGCACCAGCTTTCCTGCATTGTTTGGGGGATTTTAAGTAGAAAAAAACATTCTCATAACTGCCCAAAGTGTTTTATCTTAATTTCTAGTAGAAATGATTTGACATTAACCACAGGCTGCTCACGGCACACTCGATGTTTCAGTGGGGCATGCTTTTCCAGGGCTGTGCTAAGATCTAAGATTCTCTGCCTCCCTCCCCTGCCCACCCACATGACTATTATGTATTTAATGCCAGGGAGCACAGAAAAAGTGAAAGTTAAGCCTTTGGGGAGGGCTATCTGATTTTTCCTTCCAGCAGTCCTTCTTTTGCTGGTGTGGAAACCTCTCTCTGATGCTCCGCCTCGGGTAGGAGCCCTCTCCCCAACTCCGCAGTCTGTTCATAAGCCTTGCCCTCAGCCTCACCTAAATATACAAATCAAATGGTGTGGGTCTCAGCACTGAAGTGTCACCTTGCTGTTGAAGCATGCACTCAGGTGTTGTGTGGGCCTTGTGATTGTGACCCTCTAGTAACATGGTTGCAATAGTTTTGAAGATTCCTAATAAATATGCTCTGGTTTTCAGAACTAGAATAGAAACAGAAGAGTACAGGGGTGCTTGGACAATCTCTCTCTCTCTTTACTTTTTGCCTCTATTTCTCTCTCTCTGTGTATGTTGTGTCTGTGGTATGTGATGATGTGTTTCTGTAGTTCATGTATGTGTCATGTGTGTGCAATAATGCTAATAAGTTATGAATAGTGTGCCATGCCCATTGTAGATTGAGGCCAGAATGACAAGGTAAGACTTCCGTAATGGGCTCCCCACTTAATTTTATGGCAGTTGGTCTTCTCACTGGTGGTTCATCAACTGGCTAGCCTAGCTTGCCCAATTGAGCTCTAAGGATCTGTCTGTCTTCCCTCAACCAGCATTTGAGATTACAGGCAACTGCCACCCCTTGGCTTTTGTGGGGTGCTGGGGGATCCAAACTCAAGGTCTTCAAATGCTTGCATAGCATGTACTTTACTGACTGAGGCAGCTCCCTGGACCATGAAATAGATGTTTGTATTTATTCTTATACCAACTAACCCAGCAAACCATCCAACCAGCAAGCATTCATTGAGCACCTACTAGTTGCTAGGAACTGTACAGTGAGCAAAATAGATGACATGTAACATCTGATAATAGGTATCATGATTCCCATTTCCAAAGGATGAAACCAAGAAATAGGGAGGTTCAGTTGTAAACACAGCTCACTGAGAGCTGAACTTAGAATCCAAGTACTTACCCTGTCCAGCTCTTAGAATAAGTGAGAATTGAAATGATTTAGAGTCATGCACATCCAAGACCCACTGACTCTAGCATGGGAAGAAATCCTGTGCTCAGAGAGTTCTGCAGACGCACAGAGACTTATGGCCGAGCTAAGACCTGCAGCTTCTCTAAGTCCCAACCTTGCTCTAACTAAGACTTCTTGGACTCTGCCGAGGCCTGTCATTCACAAATTCACACCTCTCCACTCTGTCGCCTCTCCCTCCTCATCAGCCCAGCAATTGTGGCCGTCGAGTAAACCTCCGGCACCATTCCTTCAAATCACCTGTTCCGTCTCTCTTCCTCCATCATCATTACGTGGAAAAACCTAAACGTCAGCTGAATTCAGCCTGTTGCTGTTTATACTCTCTCAGTAAGGAGACTTGATGTGGCTGAACAAAAACACCTATGTGGATGGATCTCACTCACTTGACCACTAACCACAAGTGGCCACTTGCTGCTGCCTGGCCATCTCCCAGCCCTTCCCAGACAACCTCTCTTCTACAGAGTAAATCAAACACCTACTTCCCCCTCCTCCATCTCTGCCCAGAATCTGCCCTCCTCTTTTCAATGAATAGATAGAAGTGGTTGGAAGAGTCTTCCAACACTGTCCTTGAACTCTTCTTTCTCGGCTGCTCCCACAGATGGACCATCCTTGGCCCTGTCAAAGGTCATTTCCTGTCAGATGGACCATCCTTGGCCCTGTCAAAGGTCATTTCCTGTCAGATGGACCATCCTTGGCCCTGTCAAAGATTGCGTCAGATGCATCTGGTGTCATATTTCCTGGTATAGAATCTCCATGTTGCTGCCACTCCACGTCAGGGGTGTGGTTGAGGATACTGTGAATCTCTAGCATCAGATGAGGACAAAAGAGATCGAGTTCAGGGCCAATAGTAGAACTTAACCATAGTAAGAACCCGTATCTAAAAATTATATCTCTCGACCTGTATCATCAGCTTACCCATTCTCTTCTGATCATTTCTAATTTTGCATGTAAACATGTCATAGTTTGCTCTACTCTGAAAAAAAATAAACTTGATAAAGCCTCTTGTTTGGATTCCATATCATCTCCTGTCAACACATTTTGGTTTCCAGTCCACGAACAACAGTTTTTAACATTATTTCATTTCTTTATGTCTCCTTCGCACTGCTCTTGGGTTTTTAAAAAACAAATACAAAAAAGCCTGCTTTTTCCAGGTAATGGGTGAAGCCTACCTTTAATTCCCGCGCACCTGGGAGGCAGAGGCAGGACGGAATCTCTGGAGTTCAAGTGCAAACCTGGTCACAGAGCGAGCTCCAGGCTAGCTGGGAACTAAAGGGAGACCCTAGCGCAAAAATACCAAAAAAAATAAAAATAAAAACTAACTCATGTTTTACTTTTTATTTCATGTGTATGACTGGACTGCTTAGCATCTGAGTTGTAAGTGTACCTCGTCGTCAGACAACTAGACTGTGGGGGAGTCAGACTCATTGGAACTGGAAGGTTTAGCAGAACAGCTGGCCACCTCCATGTGGGTGTTGGAAATTGAACCCAGATCCTCTGCAAGAGCTACCCATGATCTTAACCGCATGAGCCATCTCTCCAGCCCCCCCCCCCGCTCCTGCTTCTTTCCTTTGAACCATTCCAGTTAAGTGCCGTCGTATACCTGTCTGTGGACCAAGCTGCCACCTCCGGAGTCACCAGTGAGCTCCACGTGACTCTGAACAGTGGTGCCCTCCTTTCCGTGCCTCTCCACTGTCTGTCCCTCCTATCTGGGAACTCTGTCTTTGCCTGGCTCCCACGACTCCGCTTCTCTTCCTCTTCCAGTTTCTAAGGGATGGCGGGACCCAGAACATGGTCCTTATTCCTGATTTATCATTGCCTTCCATGGCGACCAAATCCGGAGTCATGGCCTTAAATACCACTCTACCTGAATCTTATCTCCAGAATCCAGATTTATATACCTGGTTCTCTATTAGACATCTATACAAAGGCAGGTAAAACTAAGCACATCTGAATTTGCTCCCCGTTCTGACCCCCTCTCCTCACAGTCTTCGCTCATGTTGGGAAATAGAAATTCCAAAGTGTTTGATGCGCTGGCCAAACCCTAACCTCATCCTTATTCTCTGCCTTTCCTCTCCTTCATTGCACTTCAATGTCTTCTCCCCCTTTTAAGTAATTTTCAGGATTTGACCAGTGTACCTCAGTGAATGGCTGCCAGTACCTAGGATCAGGGTGATAAGCACATCCCAAAAGACAGAGCCAGCCCGTCATGCTGCATGCACTGTGAGAGCGGTGGAATGTGGACCAAGTGGTTCGGTATTCCTGGTCTAATCCTGGAGTATTGGACCATTATGAGACTTGCGCGGACCTAGATACAAACAAAGGAGCTGACCAGAGCGATGACTGATAATGAGAAGTAAAGAGATACAGACTCACTGATGAGATCTGAGGACCCATTCATCAAGTGATACTGCCTAGAATCTGATTCTCACTTGGCTCTAGAGAATACACATGACTGATGTTTAAGATTGCATGTGTATGCCTGCAGTGAACATCATGTGTTATGTGTAATCACATAAAAGTATAGCTGTGCTTTCTCCTCCTCTAATACAAGCTTTCCTGGAGCCTGACTCACGCAGTGCCTCGATACTAGTTCCATGATGCCATCTTCCTAGAGGACTCCCCTCCAGTAACTGGTCGTCTTTGCTGTGCTGGTGTGTGGGGATCGTGTTGTGTGTGTGTGTGTGTGGTTATGCTACCACAGGTTGTGCGTCAAACGAGCAGGCCCTGGAGATCTGCCACTCCCATCACTGCAACCCTCAGTCCTGAAATCACAATGAACACCACCATGCTTGACTTTTTATATATGGGTGCCAGGGGTATGGATTCAGATCTTCATGTTTACACAGCAAGCTCCTCGTTTACCACTGATGCGCGATGTCCTCAGTGCTCTTGACTCTGCTTTTCCATTATANTCCTGTAGATTTGTAGATATCTCTCTAATACCTGGATAAAACACACAGAGATGCACACCCTTAACAGAGCTGCAGATTGTGAGTGTTTAGAACAAAAATGAAAGCGAAATTTGTCATTCACAAGCTAGGAATGTTAGAGTTTCTGGCTGTCAGGACTTCCCCAACACATCCCCCCTCCTGCCTTCTTACTGTGAACTTACTGAGAAGAAGAAAAGGCCAGTAAATTCAAACAGGATCACTGGAAGCAGTACACTTCCAGAAAATTTGTGCTGAGTCCTACCTGCCCTCCCTGACAGCTGACAGCTATAGTATTTCTCTTTTAATTTGCATCTGTCAGTTTCCTACCTGTGTGGGTCAAAGAGATTTGAGCCTCAAGGAAGGGCCTGGAATAATCCGAAAAGGCTATGGAGTCTGTGGTGGCCTACGTACATGTCATCTTGTTCAGCACCAGCTTTCCTGCATTGTTTGGGGGATTTTAAGTAGAAAAAAACATTCTCATAACTGCCCAAATGTTTTATCTTAATTTCTAGTAGAAATGATTTGACATTAACCACAGGCTGCTCACGGCACACTCGATGTTTCAGTGGGGCATGCTTTTCCAGGGCTGTGCTAAGATCTAAGATTCTCTGCCCCCTCCCCTGCCCACCCACATGACTATTATGTATTTAATGCCAGGGAGCACAGAAAAAGTGAAAGTTAAGCCTTTGGGGAGGGCTATCTGATTTTTCCTTCCAGCAGTCCTTCTTTTGCTGGTGTGGAAACCTCTCTCTGATGCTCCGCCTCGGGTAGGAGCCCTCTCCCCAACTCCGCAGTCTGTTCATAAGCCTTGCCCTCAGCCTCACCTAAATATACAAATCAAATGGTGTGGGTCTCAGCACTGAAGTGTCACCTTGCTGTTGAAGCATGCACTCAGGTGTTGTGTGGGCCTTGTGATTGTGACCCTCTAGTAACATGGTTGCAATAGTTTTGAAGATTCCTAATAAAATGCTCTGGTTTTCAGAACTAGAATAGAAACAGAAGAGTACAGGGGTGCTTGGACAATCTCAAAAAAAAAAAAAAAAAAGAATCGTAAGCCCTCTAAGGCAGGAACCCAAGAATTCGAAGTAATTATCTGTGACCAAATCTCATCTATAACTAATTAGAGTTTTACTTTCTCATAGCATTTTCTTCCTGGTCCAAGCCCAAGATTTTTTTCTTATTATTTTATTCCTAGAAAAGGGAAATACCTGGATAGTATTAGAAGTATTGGCTGGAAAGGGAATGGGGTGAAATGAAAAGGGAACATTTCTGACTGCATTATTGCTTTGATCCAATTGAGTCTTCTTTAGCTTATTCTAACACACACCCCCTTTTTTTTTTGTTTTGAGTGCTTTTCCAGCACTGGAGGACTTCTAGGCCCACTGGCTATTGCATTTGAATTGAAGCCTGCAGAACAGTTTAAGAGCCAAGCTCACCTTACTCACCCCACCTCAGGCAAGCAGTTCCACATCCCAACCACAGCTTGAAGATCCCATCCAAACTTGTTGGCGTCCCAAACTGAATCCCAGATGTTCACTTAGCGAGAAATAAATGAATGGCCCAAGCTGTGGACTGAACCAGTGATCCTCATAAATAGATTCCAGGTGTGTTGGCCTCTGGACCACTCTATTTTACACACACGCACGCAAGCGCGCGCGCACACGCACACACACACACACACACACACACACACACACACAAACACACACCAGCTCCATCCAGAAAATAACTCAATACCATCCCCAGATGTAAAACTGGTGTGCAGTGGGCAGAGCTACCTGTCTCATGAATTATATCTTTTCGGTTGTGGGCAGAGGCAAAGAGCTCTTGACATGTGTTCCTTTGGCTTCAGTCACAAAATCATGGTGTGTTGTTGAAGCATTTAAGCCCGGCTTAATTAAGTCTGTAAGGGCTTAAAATTACTAGCCTATCTGAAGTGGCAGGATTTTCCATTCTCAACCTTAGCTCCTTCCTGTCTTTCCTGTTTGCTAGGATTGAATGTTTGTTTACCCCAATTCATGTTTTAAAACCCTTACCTCCAAATGTGAGAGTATTAGAAGGAGGATCATCGTTGAGGGTAGCACTCTCTTGAATGGAATTAGAGCCCGTAAGAAACAGACCAAAGAAAGCCTCCCGCCCTCCCACCATTTGAAGACACAGCTATAAGCCACCATCTAGCAAGAAAAAGCAGATCCTCACCAGACAACCAATCTGCCTCTTGGCCTTCAGTATGGTGAGAAAGAACCATCTATCTGTTGTTCATGCAATGGTACTCTGTTACATTAGTCCCAACAGACTGACACTCTGTAGCTCATCTAACTACACTTATCAATCTCCGACTTTTCACAACAATGTTGGGAGAGCAAACAGAGATGACAAGGTCTGCCCTCAAAGAACCCACAGTCCTGCTAAAAGAACGAAATTCAAGTCACTCAGTTGTACACTGATTAAGAAACTCAGTGTTTCTATTCTGTGTCCTGCTCTGAGACACAAAATCCAGTAATTCCTCCTTATAAAGGAACTCACAGTCCATTGGGAGAGAAAATAAATCCACTGAGGGCCCAGGGCCCAGGTGATTGATGTCTCCTAGAAGGGAGATCCAGGAAACTGAGAGACCCCATGCATCCCAGAACAGCTATGAATGTGGCCCAGCGCATTCATAGACAACAACATGATGTCAAAAGAGGTCAAGCACCCTTGCTATGGCTTCATGGAGAAGGCAGTATCTGACACCTGGAAAGCAGGAATGAACCAAAAGAGAAAAGAGAGAAGGGGCAGAGCACTACATGGTCAAAGACACAAGGTAGAATTCCCTAGAAACAACGCCCACTTTAATAAGCAGAGGAGAAGGTAAAGGACGCTTCTGGTCTGGAGAATGGTGAGCAGCTTGGAGTACTCATGACTCAGGGTGGTGAGAGCAGGGCTAAGTAGGGGTCTCTTCACCCCTACTTAGACTTAATGGGATAAGGAAGTCTTGATGTATGGACAAATGACAGAGGAAAACATCTTCAGGCTCAAAGGTCCTTTGCAGGCAAAGCTATAAACAAATGGTTTTACCTGAGCATACAGACACAGGGGGCCTGGACAACAGATACCTGAATAAATGAAAACTAGATGAATAAATGAATACTAGAATAAATGAAAACTAGACTAGATGAGAGGGAAAAAGGTGAGAGGCCAGTGGGTCCCCAAATGCAGTTGTCATACCCTTCAAGATTTCAGAAGGTGGGGCTGGAGAGATGGCCTAGCGGTTAAGTGCGCCGACAGCTCTTACAGAGAACCTGGGTTCGATCCCCAGCACCCACATGGCGGCTGAGAACCGTCTGAAACTCCAATTCCAGGAGAACTCCAGTTCCAGGGGAATCCGAAGCCCGCTTCTGACCTCCGCGGCATTGCACGACACAGGTGCACAGACTTGCATGCAGACAGTACATTCATACACATACAGAAATAAATAAAATTAATTAAAAAAATTTAAAAAAAAGATTTCAGAAGGCAAGCAATGCACACACAATTCTGATGTGCTTAAAAATGTATACCTTTCTCAAAAGGAAAATAATAAGAAACAATAGTCAGATGTCACACAGACTGACGTCATCCATGAAGAGGTTCAGAAAGCAGTGACATTTATGAAATATAATTTTGCTTAATGGCTGGTCACTGAATCTTCCCGAATACAGAAGAGAGCAGTAAAGCCATATGGTAGAAAGGCAGCTGCACTGAGAAACAGGATGACTGAAGAGCAGGTGTTGAGAGAGGTCAAACATGGAGGCCATCAATTTGTGAGTCTGTATGTGAATCAAGGCAAGCAGAGCTAGGGATGGATGAAAGAAACAGAGAACAAGTCAGGACTTAGTAGCACATCAATGAGAATGGTAATCAGAGAGAGGATGTGGCAGGTGAGTGCACTGTTTCCAGTATGTCCCTCCTTCCCTGATATAGAGTTGTACACTCAACTATGCTGTGTCTCTTTGCAGCATATACACACATAGATAACACATGCATACATATACACATATACACACATAGATAACACATACATACATATATACATACACATACATATTTTCTTGCCCAAATGCTGTTGACCTTGCTGATGTAACTTGACTTGGTCAACAGGCTAGTGAATGTGATTTGAGCAGAGGCTTTAAATGAGTTTGTATAACTTGATTTGACTTCCCCTCTTCATTTGCCACAGAAGAATATTCCACTAGACCTAGTCCTCAACCTAAATCCAAGGCCGTCCTGAGCCTGGGAGAGCAGCTGGGATCAGTCAGACCCAACCAACCCATGACCCAAATACGAGAATGAACATGTCTGCTAAGCCACTGAAGCTCAGAGACCTGACTACTTTTGCCACAGGAGAGTTAGGGGTGGGGGTCACAGAGTCTTGTAGCTTTTCCAGCTTTTCTTGTATCCCTCACATCCTATTTTGCACTAGTTTCTTGCAGTGCTTGTTCCTAAACCATGCCAATCAGATCACTACTTTCAAACCCCTCCAGTGACTCTCAGTTCGCAGAATTAGTCTCAGGCCTCTGTGTCTCATCTGCCCACCTCCCATCCCCACGCTGCTCACAATTTACCTCATGACCTTCTTACCTTCTCATCTGCTCCAGGCTCGCTGCTCCTCCTGAAGTGCATGAAGACGCCCCCTCCTTTGAGTCTCTTCCTAGCTTCCTCTTTCCGAGTAACAACTTCCCCATTATTTTCTTCACCTCTCTCAGAACTCTGCTCAGATATACCTTTCTCCGGGATATCCTCCTTGCCCACCCACGGAAACTACAGCTCCATCCCCGCACTCTCTGATCCACACCCCTGCTTCACTGTTCATGTATTTTACCTGCCTTGCACACTATTTATGCTAAGAGAATATAAGGTAGGTAGGTAAAGATGTGTTCTCTTCTCGACTCTATTATCTTTAGCACCAAGAACAATGACTGGCCCATGGCACAACACCCGTTTGTGAAACAAATGAACCAAAAACACATCAAGTTCCTACCACAGGGCAGTGGGTGTAATAGTAAGCTAGCAAGATGGTGGCTAATAACAGGCATCGACGCTCCAGAAGGCCTTGAAGCTAGTGATGAGTGACAAGCTTGAACATAGAGTCTGCCATGTACCATTTAAGGCAAGTGAGAAAAGTCAGCAAGCCTCAATCTCCTCACCTGTTGAAGGAAATAATATACACAACTTGAGCGAGATTTAGCGTCTGTGTGGAGTGTTTTTAGGCAGCGTCCAGTGACTGGTCTCAGGGAGGCATTGTGGGAAGTAGCTGTTATAAGAGGTTCCTACAAGGCCCTGAAAGAGGTCAAGGATAGGAAACAAGTCCAGGAACCAGGATGTAGGAACAGCCCTGGTGAGGAAGTAGGAGCAAACCTGGCTGATCTGGGAAAACGGAAGGAGACCGGTGAGGCTGCAGGAACCCTCTAGACAGTTACGGTGAGCCTGATGGGGAAGGGAGCTGATGTGGGTGTAGGGGAGTACGAGAGGGTGAGAGTGGACTGCGGCTTCAGAGTCTGTGTATCACTCAACAGCTGATAAGGAATCCCTGGTTGTTTCAAGCTGGTGGAATGGGGACATGTGTAGCTCTGAAAAGAACAACTCGACCACTGCTTGTGGGTATCCCATCATACGTCCTGATGACACAGTGATCTCCCCCATGTAGAATCTGCTCTCGATCATGTGATCCCACATCAGGAAACAGCTCCACTCCTTGCCCCGTGCCCTCTCCGGCAGGTGCTGAGAGCTTTGCCTCTTGCCATGTCTCCACCCCAATCCCTCTAACTCTACTACCATGCCTGGTTCTGGCTCCTTCTGCATTACGGAATGGGTTCCAGTGTTCTCTCTCCTTCCACCCCTGCTCCCCAGCCTCCCTCTCAACTCTCAGCTTCATGGGATTGATTGTAAATGGAATGATAGTTCCCTACAAGTTAACTTAATTATGCTATTTTCCTTACTTCAGTAAAAATCCTTCAGTAGGTCCCTGGAAACAACACTGTGCAAAACTCTATGTCACATGTCCTCTGCTCCCAGCCATGGTGAATTTCATTTGGCTCTTGCATACTCTATGCCTCTGTCATCTCTGGGCTTTGACAATGTTGATCCCTCTGTCTGAAATACTTTTCCTCAACCCTACTTCATTCATTTCTGTTCATCATTGAGGTCTTAGCTGAGAGAGTACTTCATATTTAAGGTGGCCACCTGACACTCCTCTCTACTTCCAATCTTCTGTCATTTTTTTAACTTTATTTCAACTGCCAGCAAACATTTTCTGTAAAGACCCAGAGAGTCATTACTTTAGACTTTGCAGTTCTCCACTGTCAGTCACAAGTACTCATTTCTGCCAATGAAGCATGACAACAGCCACAGACAATACATAAATGAATGAACCGAATTCCAATAAAACTTTATTTAAACAGCAGGCAGTGTGCTGCTTGTTCCCTAGGCGACAGTTTGTCATTTTCAGCTTTCCATCATCATGTTCCCAAACCTACAGCAGTGTCTTACCCACCATGGGCCTTTAAGTACAGGAGGAAAGAATGAATGAACTGTGAATACATAAATGTTATAGAATAAAGAGCAAGCTGTTCTTTTTTTTTGTTATTGGTTTTTTTTTTTTTCTGTATGTGTATGAATGTACTGTCTGCATGCAGGTTTGTGCACCTGTGTCGTGCAATGCCGCGGAGGTCAGAAGAGGGTGTCGGATTCCCCTGGAACTGGAGTTCTCCTGGAATTGGAGTTTCAGACGGTTTTCGGCCGCCATGTGGGTGCTGGGGATCGAACCCGGGTCCTCTGTAAGAGCAGTTGGCGCTCTTAACCGCTAGGCCATCTCTCCAGCCCCGTTATTGTTGTTTTTTAAAAAACCCTCTTTCTAAGCATCATATTCATGTCTTGGGCAATGTCTTTTCTTATCTCTTTATGTCTAACTAACAAAATAACCATATTTATTGAATACTGCTCTTTTTAAAATTTTTTTAATTATTTATTTATTTATGTGTATGAATGTACTGTCTGCATATAGGTTTGTGCACCTGTGTCATGCAATGCCTCAGAGGTCAGAAGAGGGTGTTGGATTCCCCTGGAACTGGAGTTCTCCTGGAATTGGAGTTTCAGACGGTTCTCGGCCGCCATGTGGGTGCTGGGGATCGAACCCGGGTCCTCTGTAAGAGTGGTCGGCGCTCTTAACTGCTAGGCCATCTCTCCAGTCCCTGAATACTGCTCTTTTAAAAAATATTTTATTTTCATTTTACATGTATGAGTGTATTGTCTTCAAATGTGTAAGCATACCCATGTCATGCAATGCCCATGGAGGTCAGAAGGAGGTGTTAGATCCCTTGGAACTGGAGTTATAGACAGTTGTTGGCTGTCCTGTGGGTGCTCGGAATCAAACCTCGGTCCTCTGCAAGAGTAGTCAATGCTCTTAAACTCTGAGCCATCTCTCCAGCCCCGAGTACTGCTCTTTTAAATGCTTTATAATTATTAACCTATTAAAATGAGCTATAAGCTGTTATGTCCCCCACCTTATAGAGGAGGAAACCTCAGAGAGTCTCCTTACAGGTGTGCTGAGTCCTTGCCTTGGAATCTGCCCCTCGGCTGGGCTCTTCCCCCAGGATCTTCGTGGTCAGCCTTGCCCCACTTGGCTCATGAACCAGGCTCTCCATCGGGGCTAGACCACCTGTGCAAGTCTGCCTGTGTCACCCTCCAGGGCCCTCTCTATTCTCCAGGGCTGACACTGCTGCCTCTGCCCAATGGGTTCATCTCTGCTTTGGTCCCCACTGGCTCTTTGAGCTCGATTCCATCACCTTTTCCTTCTCCCATTTTCGTCTGCCCTCCAAGGACATTCTGATACAAGCACGCCACCTTTCAAAGGCCAGGGCACAATGGCTTGTATACGGAACCTAAAACATATGAGAAAAATCCTACAGATGAGAAGTGGTGCGGTGATGGCGGCAGGAGCAAGCTCGAACAGATGCCTTCCTACAGAGAGTCAGCCAATTACAGAAAACACTTCCTTTGACCCAAAAGCTTGCCATTGAATCAGCCCTGGGGAAGAGCAGGCTGTAATGTTAAACCCCAAAGGGCAGCTCTTCACTCCAAGGCCGGATTTCATCTGTAATTCCTAGATGGTTATCTGAAGTATGCTACTCCAAGGATGGGAGGGCTCCCAACAAAAGCAGATCCCTGGCTGCTAGGCAGCTAGGTCTGAATCTGTCCTCCGCCCTTTTCAGATATGGGTCTATGCCTCCAGCTCTGAACTCCCAGACCACCACAAAGCTGACTTACAGTAGTTCAGCATCACCATGACAAGGGGCGTGGCTTGGATGTTAATTGCTCCGTAGCTATCTCAGATAAAAGACCAAGAATGTAAACCACTGTTACCTGGGAGTCCAGCTACCGACACAAGTGGAAACCATCCGCGGAGACCCCAGGTCCAATCTGCAGCTTGGCCATAGAGTTATTTCTCAGTAAAAGAACATCTGGCTTTCATTTTTTAGTGACAACTCGTTTGGATAAGGCCTTGACTAGGTTAAAAAAAAAAAAAAACAAAAAAAAGCAGGCTTCTTACCCT
>VZQC01013731.1:765112-882020 GCA_009823505.1 Rhizomys pruinosus
AAAAAAAAAAAAAAAAAAAAAAGCAGGCTTCTTACCCTTTCCCCAGCCTGAGGGAACTAAATTTTGCTTTAAGTTGTTTTGTGAGCCAAGGATATCAGGGAGGAATTGGTGTGGGGACCACGAACTCATTGTAAACAAGGAGCTATTTGTTTCTTCTTATTAAAAGACAATGGCTCTCTGAGGCACATACACATACTTCCCACTTGGAAGCAGGGTAGAGTTCCTGAGAATACAGGGGCGGGTTGGGGGTGGGGGTTGGGGAAGCTATGGACAGGTCCCAGGAGCTCACAGCCAAAGAACTTGGTGATCTAGCCTGGAGAACCCAAGTTCCATGAAGTCAGAGACATTATTTCTGTATCACTACTGCTGGAGAATATTGCCCACAGTCCTGAAAAGGCAAAGTTCACCAGCCACGTGGTAAAGAAGGATGCTTAAGCAAAAAAGCAGAGATTCCTTAGTGGCTGGAACATAGAACCTACACACTGAATCAATGCTTCAGCTTCCTGGTTCTTCAAAAAAGCATTTTGGAAAGGAACTGACACCTTGGTGTGGTGTCTCACAGCCAAACCCAAAATTTCACCCACCATATGCACAGCAAGGTGCGAAATGCTTTAGAGATTTCAAGGAACAGGGAATGGGGAGGAAGTGCTGTTTGCTCTTGAGCTGTTTCAGAGGTCTGCTCATAAGCCATGCTGTGTCCTACCACAGGCCATTTGCATGTGATTGCACTTACTATATGCCCTCATGCCTTCCCCTAATGCTGTGGATACCCTCAGATCTCTGCTCCATCACATCATCACTACCTCAGGCTTGCTCCCTGACCAGCACTGCCCCTCAGTCACATGGTCCTCAGGATGCCTTTTTACAGCTGTGCACCCCACATGGTACTTACTACAACTGCAATTTTCTAGTCATGATTCTTTGATCAGCAACTCTCTGCACTGTCCGAGACACCTGTGGCTATTTAAGTTAATTAAAGGGAAGTAAAATTTACAATCCAGTCTTTCTGCTACACTGGCCACATGGGAAGTGCTCAGTAGCCATATATGGAAAGCAGCTACCCTATATACAGATCCACTTGATTACAGAGGGTTCTGTTGTATGATGATGCACTCAGTGAGGACAGGCAACATGACAGTTATTACCTCCAGCTACAACCCTACCACACGGTGACTACTTGTGAAATATTTGCCAAATGAGTGGGCGGGAGTCTAATGGTTAAGTGATGGAGGCAGATTTAGAAAGAGAGAAAGGAAGCATGAATAGGTGCTACATGGGAGCCATGGACCAGTGTCTCCTGGAACAGAAGTGTTCTTGTAGGTGAAACTAGTAAGCAGAGTGGAAGATGATCCATTATGTTGGGCTCTGAAGACTGGAGAAATATTGTAGTAAAAATAAAGAAAACAGCACTTGAGCTATGGAAGTGTCAAAGAGTATTGTCCTGTTTTCCCTGCCAATGCTATGAGGGAATGCCCTGAGCAAAACAACTTTAAGAGAGAAATGATTTATTAGGTTACAGTGTGTATGGGGAAGTCAAGGCAGGAACTTGCAGCAGCTATAGCCATATCCATGTCGAGAGCAGAGGGAGAATGCATGCATGCACGCTTACTACCCAGCTCACCGGTTCAACTCTTAAACAATCCAGCACCCAAACCTAGGGAATGGGAGCGCCCAGAGTGGGTGGAGTCTTCTCACATGTGTTAACATAATTAAGACAATCCCTTAAAGATGTGTGTCTAGGGCTGGAGAGATGGCCTAGCGGTTAAGAGCGCCGACCGCTCTTACAGAGGACCAGGGTTCGATCCCCAGCACCCACATGGTGGCCGAGAACGGTCTGAAACTCCAATTCCAGGAGAACTCCAGTTCCAGGGGAATCTGACACCCTCTTCTGACCTCCGCGGCATTGCACGACATGGGTGCACACACCTGCATGCAGACAGTACATTCATACACATACCGAAATAAATTAAAAAAAAAAAGATGTATGTCTACATGCCAGGTGTGGTGGCACACACCTTTAATCCCAGCACTTGGGAGGCTGAGGCAGGTGGATCTCTGTAAATTCAAGGCCAGCCTGGTCTACAGAGTGAGTTCCAAGTCAGCTGGGGCTACAGGGAGACCCTATCTCAAAAAGACAAAAAAAACAAAAAAAAAAAAAAGAAGACGTCCACATGCCAATGCCAACCTGATCTAGATAATCTCTCGTTGAGACTTTCTTCCCAAGTGATTCTACATTGTGTCAAGTTGCCAATTAAAACTAACCATCACAACTGTCCTGCCTGAGGCAAAGCAGTAACTCTTCATTCTGGGCGGCACATGAGCAGGTAGACAGAAAGCCTTGAATGGGAGGCTAAGGAAGCTGTATTTAATTCACATGCAATGTCAGGTAGGATTATTGTGCACCTGCTATGCACCAATGCATAATGCTACCTACATGACCTCATTTTACACGTGCAGCATCCCTGTGCAGTGACTCCTGCAATGATCCTCCTCTATAGATAAGAAAGCCATATACAGGTTACATGAGGTCAAACTAGCTGGATAAATTGGTACAAGGCCATGTGGATAATATGCACCAATAATGTCATTACTGAAAGAGAGCACTGAGGTCAGAACATAGGTCTGCCTGGAGCACAGCCCTGGGCTGGAGCTACTAAGAGAAGGTGTTAAATACATAATAAGTGAAGAAGCATTTGCTTTGTGCAGATGCCTCTGGCTTCAGAGAGGGTGGAAGCGAAGGAGAAAGGCAGCCTTGTGCGTGGTCAGAACACTGCAGAGCTAGACTCTGGGTTCAGAGTGGAGCCAAAATGTACTCTTGGGTGATCTTGAGCCAGTCTTTTGTTATTTGTGTGCACTGGCCGACCAATGGCAAAAATAACAGGGCTTTACTGGAATGTGGTAAAAGCTTAATTAAATAGATAATTCCAATATTAACTATCAAATAAATAATAACCAAGAGTACTAAGAGGTTCTTAGGGCCTCGACTCTTTCTCTAGGTCTTGGGAGCAAAGATACTATGCAGTTTGAATCAAGTCAGATTTGACATCAAAAGGAAAACTGGGGCTAAGGAAGGAACAAAGGTTCTAGGAAAGGTTTGGGAGGGAGTGGAAGGGTAAATAATGCTGTGATCAGAATCGGGGAGTCCAGAGAAGAAGAGCTGGGGTGCCACAAATAAAGGTCACGACCTAGAAGTCCATCTGAGACCACAAGTACCAGGGAGGCAGAGCTACAGAGGACTGCAAAGGATTCTCCTCAAAGGGCCAATCACTTCATAAGTGAGAGGCTGTGCTCCTTAAACTTCCCAACGCAGGTGAACCAGATCATAGAGTGCTCCCCCAAAGCCACTCAGGGTTCAGCTCCCTGCTTGCTGAGAAGCCATGTGGCATCCCCTCCACCAAAGTGGGTGAGCACTGACAGCTGCCATTGTGTGTGAGGTCCCACCTTGGGCCCAGACAAACAGGCAAATAGCTAACCACACCAGCCAGAGATATTCAGTTTCCTGGGTTCCAGTCTTGTCATTCAGTCCATGGTCTAGGGGCCAGCAACATCAGCATCATCCAGGATGCCCGTGAGAAGTCCAAGGCTGGGCTGGGGAGATGGCTCAGTTACGAAAGTTCTTGCCTTGCAAACATAAGGACCTGAATTCAATCCCCAGAACCCTCATAAAAGAGAGAGGCCCTGACAGGATGGCCCAGTGCTAGGGAGGTAAACACAGTGGATCTCTGGGGTTAACTGGCCTGCTGGCCTAGCCTACATAGTGAGTTCCACATGGAAAGCTCTAAGCCAGGAAGAGACCCTGCTTCAATGTGAAAGGAAGAAAGGAAATAGGAAGGCAGGAAGGCTGGAAAGAAGGAAGGAAGGCAGGGAAGAAAGATGGAAGGCAAGAAAGATGGAAGGCAAGAAAGAAGGCAAGAAGGCAGGAAGGCAGGAAGGCAGGAAGGCACCTGAGGACCAAGGCTTGAAGCGGTCCTCTGTTCTCTGTTCCGTATGTACATACAGATATACAAAAGAAGTGTGGCATCTCGCACCATGTGCTGAATCTGTCTGCCTGTCAACCATATCTCCAGGTGACTCATGTAGACATCAAGGCTTATGAGTAACAGCACTATAGACACACTGTTTAGTTCCACTTGTGCATTTACAGGCTCTCGGATCAGAGGCAATGATTGAAACTCTCAAGGCTTCCATTCTTCATCTGACCAAATGGGAAGCAATGGAGCTAGCACACTGGGTAGCTCTGAGGCTTCCCTATGCATATGGAAGTGCTTAACACAGGGCGTGTGGCTGGTAAGTGTTGAGTTAATGCTAGTGATGGCTACTGAAAACTCAGTGCTCAAGGCCAGAGGCAGCTGACTACTCTTTAGGTAACAAGTTGTTCATGAAGGGATGAAATTGGTAAAATGAGCATGAGATGAGGCTACTAGAAAGAGGACTGGGGGGGCCCTCTTTCAGTGCTTGGGAGCCTCCAGCCTTCAGCGTACTTGAGCTACATCTGGCCTATCCTCATGGACTTACAGTTCAAGACAGCAAGATTAGGCCCAGAGCCAATGTCAACAGTGAAGCAGGCTCCAAGCCCTCTTCTGATTAGATTAGCAAACACACCAGGGCCACAGGCTTAGCCCCCCGCATCCCCCAAAAAGGAGTAGAAAGGGGCAACCTATAGCTCTGCCTACAGGCAGAGGCTAATGACCAGAAGGAGCAGGAAAGACCACCCCAGAGCACAGGTCCACCTCCAGCAGAGGCAGTGGCCCTGGCTGATAACACAGCAGAGAATCAGCAGGAATATCAGCTAGACTCACTGGAGAGCTCCCTGCCCAGGCCGCTACCTTCCTGCTTTATAAACTGTAACTGATTTAATCCTCCCAACCCCAAAGGAATACAGACTGCATCGATGATACAATCAAGGCTTAGAGAACTGAAGTTACCTGCCTGCAACTCACAGTGCTAGTAAGTGGCACAGAACACACTTCTCCCCTCCTCTGTGCCTCTCCTGTTGACTGGCTGTCCTATGTGTGAAGGCCATCTGTGCTGCCCAGAAGACGCAAGCTAGGCTGGGCTGGGCTGTGCAGTTACCTTATGAGGGGAGCAGCTTCTATCCTGGGATTCCTGAGCCTGCCCAGCCTAGGAGAAGGCTTCTCAAGCATGAGACCATGCACAGTGTAGCCTATCTATGTACAGATACCTACCAACAACGGAGCACTAGGACAGCAGTGTTGTGTGGCTTCCCCATGGCTGATGTGAGAGCCTTCTGAGACTGAGAGGGCCCTAGCTACGGGGTCTCCGTCTTCGGCTCTGTGTATGTTATAACGTGCAGACCCAAGGATGCTATGACATTCTATTCTTGGCTGCGTCTTCAGTGGAAGTCTATTCCCAGATGGTCCAAACAAATGAGCTGCCTGCCAGGGGTTCTGTCCCAGCCCTCCATTCTCTAGCAATGTCTCAGCCTCCTCCTCCCCCTTGCTACCTCTATCCTGACTTCAGAACTCAGCCCCTGGCCTGTCTGGAGGAATCCACACAATTCTAGACAATCCCAACGCCTTGTGTGGACCCATGGGACTGGACAGGCAGTGATAAGATGCTAACATTAACCCACTATAAGCAAGTCCTCTTCATTACAAACTAACAGCTGGGCCTTAAACAAAGGCAAGAAAAGTCTTAATTTGGAGGTTTACAAAAAAGCACTTAAAAATAACTCTCAAATGGTTTATAATATCCACAACAACCTTTGGGGGTATGTATTTAGGAGCTACAAGACTTTTTGGCTTTCTTCAATACACCAAAAAAAAAAAAAAAAAAAGAACCTGATTATCTTCTATATCTACAGAAGACACTGGCTCCAACTGATGCATGAACTCTCCCTCTTTCCTCCTGTCCATCCTCTTGCCCTTCCTCCTCCCTCCCTCCTTCCCTCCCTCCCTCCCTCCCTTCCTCATTCCTCTTCTCCTTCCTTCATCCTTTCTTCACTCCTTCCTTTTCTTCTCTTCTTCCCTTTCTCAAGTTTATATAAGAAAACAGTTTCCCAAAGCACATATAAAAAGGACCTAGTGTGTAGTTTGGGAAGCAGACCTAGAACCCAGGTAAGTTAGAGATATATTTACTGACTTCCAATCCTTGACAGCTTTGCATCATGAATATGTAGTTTCTTTGTTCAACTTCAACAGTAGTCGATACAAATAATAAAAAAAATGTGTATTTGGTGAGAGAGCTATCCCATTCCACATGTCCATTCCTAGCTGGTTTATCAGGTCAACTCTGCTCCCTAAAGTACAGCACTTGTCAAGCAACAACAAACACAGTGGCTCAACCCCAATTCCACCAGGTCTTCCTTCTCCCCTTCGGCATCAGCCCCTCCTGCCATCTGAACTCTCACTCAGCTCCTTCTTCCAGCTCCCAGTTTTGTATTAAAAACTGTTCTGGCTTCAAGGGACCAGGCAGTTTGTCCTTGTCCCTCATGCACCCATAGGTTTGTCTTTAGGAAAAAGAGGCTCCCCGTGTGTGGTGGCACACACTTTTAATACCAGCACTCAGGAGGCAGAGGCAGGAGGATCTCTGTGAATTCAAGGCCAGCCTGGTTTATGCAGTGAGTTTCAGGACATGTGGGGCTACAGGAAGACCCTGACTCAAAAAAGCCAAAAAAAAAAAAAAAAAAAAAAAAAGAAAAAGGAAAAGAGGGTGGGGGTAGGGGGCATGGAAAGGGAAATGAGTTTAAATTGGATTGAGAAATGATGTATGAAAAAGTTTAATAACAATAAAAATAATATTAAAATTTTTTAAAAAGAGGTTCCTGAAATCCCAAAGCCAGTGGTCCTACCCTAGCACCCATAAGGATCCAGGGTTCCAGATCTCATTTTCTCCTTCAGCTAAAGTCCCCTAGTGCTAGCTGCTAGCTTCCTTGTATAATAAAACTTAAGCTCTTGTAAGAGCTCAAAGAGCAAAAGTGAATCGTATGCATCAGGTTCAGAATCCTGGCTTGCACCCACAGAAGAAAATCTCCTGACTCAGAGCAAACAGGATTCGGAGAGTCAGCGCTTCCCCTCGCTCGGGCTGCTTTGTTTACGCACTGCTTCTTCCCATTCAACAGGCTGTCACTATGTGAGCGCCAATAAACTGGGCGGAATCATGGACACAATGTATCACTGTTCAGCGCTGCCAGAATTGGAACATAAAGATCACTTAACTCGGAACAAAATCAGGGAGCCCACAAATTAGTCACCACAGAGATGCCAAGACCACGTTCGCTTATTCACTGCACTCAACAGTATTACACATCTGAATGGGTTTAAGGCTCCTCAGAGGGGCATGGGGGGAATCTGATCACTGCTTCTGTTGCAGGGGCTGGCGGCCACTAACACTCCTCTCAGGCTGTGGTCCATTAGATCAGCAGTCCCCACACCCCCAGAGGCCTTTCTAGCTCTGTCCCTTCTCTGACCTCTAACCATCATCTCCCAGTGCCACGTCTGTGTTCTGTCTCTGGTGTCTCCCTTCCAAGGAGAGAACGCAGAGTGGGATGTGTACAGTTCAATGGGAAGCTATTTCTATCCCCAGATCTTCTGCTTACCCAGACAGTCAAGGGTGTAGGGGAGTAGTTAACGTCTTAATGTCACTGCTGTGTGGACAATGGGAAGTACACAAGGACATGTGAGAGAGCAGTTTCATTAAAAGTCCATTATGGCCTGGGTGTGTGGTGAGCCATGTAAGCTAACGACCAGGTATTATCAAATACTCCAAGGCCCTTGGCTTACCTCCTTGAATAATAAACTGGATTCCTGGGAGATGTGGGTTTAAGCACATTTAGGATGACAGTGTGTGAGATTTTTTTTTTTTTTAGTGTGTGAGATTTTTAATCATCTGTGTATTGCCTTATCATTTCTCAGTGTCATCAAAACTATCTAATACACACACATATATAATATAGATACACATAAACACACAAATTAAAGTGGATTTTTATTTTCACTTAAGTGCATGATATATCCTCCTCCTAAACAAAAGTATCTACCAGGTCATGTACTTAAAAGAGCTATTCATTTAATACACATCACAACAAAACAACCCATGGAAATGAAAAGTAAAATGATCCCCCCACTACACACACCTTTGAGAACTTGGAAAGAAGATAACTACACAGAAGTTAACAGGTCATCGTGTTAACTTTTTTCCCACTGAGGCTAGCAAGGAACCTTGTGCAGAGTAAATGCTCGATATCGGTTTTCTAATTGTTGATTTGATCTCAGGTGACAATTACTTGTCAGGATTGTGATGGGGGGGTGATATTCTAGGATCTAAGCAAATGATCTTCCTGATTTCTAGGCCTAGAGACTTGGAAGCTACCAAGAAAACATCTTAGGCCTGAACATCTTGATTTAAGCACTAGAGTAAGGAAACCTATAAGTTACAGCACAACTTACTTTTAGTAAAACAAGAGAGCATTCGGGAAGTAACTGTCAAAATAATGTAGGCATTTCACTTTAAGCATCTCTAGGAGGAATCTTGGACGCAGAGCTTTCACACAGAGTTGGTGAGATGGTACACAGAGTAGCACCTCAGCCACTCTCAGCCTGACAAAGGCACCAGGAGCCATGGTGGAAGGGCCCCAGTCTGCCCCATCAGAGCTGGTCCTTAACAAAACAGCCAAAGCCTGGGAATTAATGCCCAGAGGAGACAACCAAATGGGAAAGTCTGCCTCTCACAGGAGAAACTGAGTGGCACATGGAAAATTCCACGCCACAGTTCAAGGGGCACTGTGACCTAATAAATTTAGCTGCATGGGTTATTAAAGGCAACTGGAAATTCAGCCTGGATGTTTTCTGCATGTGCATTTCCCATAGCTAAAACACATGTGAAACCAGAGAGGGTTTCTAGGGAGCCCGGTGCCCCTTCAGATTGCATCTGACATGTTACTTGGCATGAGGAAGGATCACTCTGAGAGTGACTTGTGGGCCAAGTGGAGATCCACTCAGGAACACGATCCTGAAATCTGCTGGAAACCTTGGAATGGGGTGTCTTGACCTTCAGGTAAAGAAGATCTTCAGTAATTGAATCCACAGCCAGCCAAAGCAGGAGAGGCTCTTTGTTGGCTGGTTGTAACACCTAATCTCACCAAAGAAGTCCTGTCAGAGAGTGAATAATTCATGTGCTCCTGCTCTATGGGTTTAGCAAGTAGGTGTCCTGCCAAGTCAAACAAAGGTGATAGAGATGTGGCTTTGGGGATTAGTACAAATCAGACTCCTACCTGATGGGATTTAGCTCTGTTCAGGCCTCATCCTCAACCTGTGTGATCTCAGGGTCAGAAGATGAAGTGAAAGGCAGAGCTCAGAGGCTAGAGAGCATCACTGGAGGATCACATATGTAGCCTCTCTTTTATTTCTCCTTGGGCTTCTAAAAGAGACCTTTGGAGATGAAAAGGGTTTTGAAATTCCAAAAATGATCTACAAAATGGGTCCCTGTCAAATAAATCAACCAAGAAAAACAAAACCAGCAAAGACTCTGTTTTTTTCCCAAGGGCTGACTCAGAGGTCTGTTTCTGTAGGAATGCCTGTGAATCTGTCTTCCGGATCATCTGCAAGGGGCGCGGGGGGGGGGGGGGGGGGGGGGGGGTTGTATCAGAGAAGGAAAGGAGGAGGCTAGGGAAGGTGGGAAGGGCTGAAAAGTAGGTCCTTTATCTTTGGCTCTGTACTCAGAACCCATTTACAAAGTAGACAGAACAGGCAGTCTTCTGATTTTTAAATCATGCCTCTTCTATAAGATGAGAGTAAGAAAAGCCACTTTCAAATCTGACTCTACTGTTCACAGCAAGGAGACTTTGGACCTCAGTTTTCTTACTGCAAAATGGAAGGACATTAGTGTGTACTCCATATAGTAAAGATAAAACAAGGAAACGTATGCATGCAAGAACATCAATCATATCACTATAAAAATTAGACAATAGGTAAAATTACTATAATAGCTTGCCTCGCTTATGTAGCATATGATATGAATATATACATTTACTATACTATATTTAGCTAATTTTAATCATTTTAAAATAAATGTATATGCTAAAAATCAAAATAACATTTAAAATCCATATATTTTATTTGGCATAATTTATACCTTAATAAAAACTGCTGCTGGGCATGCTCAGCACTTGTGAGGTGGAGGCACAGGATCTCTGTGAGTTCAAAGCCAGCCTGGTCTACACAGCAAATTTCAGGCCAGATAGAACTACATGGAAACAGACCCTGTCTCAAAAAGACCAAAAAAATTGCTGCTATAAGGTTGTTCAAAGTGATATCCTTTGAACATTCACAAAAAAGTTTCACACCTATTAAGTGGCAAGTCTTAAATCACAGACTAGAAGCAGTCGAGGCTGTCCTAAAAGAGCTGTCTCACCTGTGGGCCTCACTAGAATAAAGTATGGCTCCTTATTAAGAGGAGACCTTCTTTTTTTTTTTTTTTTTTTCTCTTTGGCTTTTCGAGACAGGGTCTCCCTGTTATAGCCCCAGCTGTCTGTGAACTCACTCTGTTTAGAACAGGTTGCCTTGAACTCACAAAGATCGCCTCCTCTGCCTCTGAGTGCTAGCGATTAAGGCGTGCCCACCATGCCTGGCAGGAGGAGACATTCTTGTCACTCCAACTTGGGGGGGGGGCGTCTGATGAATAAGCAAGCAAAGCTTCTCTAACTAGAGACACTCCAGTGGTATGGAGTTAACATCAGGGTCCCTGGATCTGGTAACCCCTCTCTGGGACTCCAAGGCAAGACACTTTTCACAGGCAACAGCATGCAGGTTCTAGAGAAGCAGAGTAGTCAGGTGTAGTGCAAACATGTGGTTTCCTTCTATGGGACTTAACATCCAATGAGGGAGATAAGTTCCAATCCAACTTGGATGGACCAAGGATCACCATCCTAGAAGAATGTGTGTGGGAGGAACATTAGCAAGCCAGCTGCTGAGTGCTGAAAGATGGATGATGTTACCCCAGGAGGATGGCAGGGCAGTGCTCACAGCAGAAGGAAAAGGAGAGCGAGGGACATGTGATACTGTAGAGGACACCAGTGTCCAGATCCCTCGGAGTCCTGAGAACCATGGCAAGGAATGAAAGCTGGATTCTGCCAGCCTGGGGAATCTGGGGTCAGACTTCAAGTCTTCTGTATTTGAAACGTTCATCCTGGTGCCTCTGGAGTGGAGAACACTGTCCATGAAGCAGTGAAAGCAGACAAGGAAGAGAGGTTTGTCATCCTCAAGCAAGAGAAAATGATGGCAGCCATGAGGTCAGCAGCCATGGGGATGGAGATGAGGGGACACGCGGCTGCCACAGGAAGCCAGCAGCCCTGACCCGTTGTTCTGACAGCTCAGTGTCCTCTAGCCTTCGTTACTCCCTGGGCATAGCGATGCAGACACAATATTCCCATCTCCATGTACACTCGCCATTCCCAGCTACACAGAGGAAGCAGACAGTATAGGCCGGGTTAACCAGAGATTCTTTTTTTTTTTTTTTAATTAATTTTATTTCCGTATGTGTATGAATGTACTGTCTGCATGCAAGTCTGTGCACCTGTGTCGTGCAATGCCGCGGAGGTCAGAAGAGGGTCTCTCGGATTCCCCTGGAACTGGAGTTCTCCTGGAACTGGAGTTTCAGACGGTTCTCGGCCGCCATGTGGGTGCTGGGGATCGAACCCGGGTCCTCTACAAGAGCGGTCTGCGCTCTTAACCGCTAGGCCATCTCTCCAGCCCTAAACCAGAGCTCTTATAAGGAGTAAAGGAATTCGGAGGCCTCCGCACAGGAAGGTCCCTCCCCGGGAGGAGAGGCTAGACCTTTCCTACTTTGGGGCTAGAACAGAAGTACTCATAAGGCCATTTTCCCTACTTAGGCACAGTCCCTGTAGACCTTGGAACACCCTAAAAGGAGGTAAGTTCTAGCCCTGGGCAGTACTCTCTGTTCCGTCAATGTTCAGCCTTCTTGAGACTCTTTCCCTCATCTGTAGAATGCTGGCAGTGACACGGGCCTTGAGCAGTACAATGAGGCAGTACACAGATCACCCCATGCAGTAGCTGACAGAGTACGCAGATCACCCCATGCAGTAGCTGACACAGTACACAGATCACCCCATCCAGTAGCTGACACAGTACACAGATCACCCCATGCAGTAGCTGACATAGTACACAGATCGCCCCATGCAGTAGCTGACACAGTACACCAGATCGCCCCATGCAGTAGCTGACACAGTACACAGATCGCCCCATGCAGTAGCTGACACAGTACACAGATCGCCCCATGCAGTAGCTGACACAGCAGTGTTATTCCTGTGTTCTGAGGGTCAGGCGCAGGCCCAAATGGAAAACACCACTCTGTGTTAACCTTTGTTCACCTTGCCACCAGCTACAGAGGAGGCAGTACTGGTTCTTGGGAAACTCCAAGTCTTAGATCAGATTTACCTTCATTTCTGGCTACAGTCTAGGCCTGGATTTTCTTGGACATGTGAGATTCTGGAGAGAGAGCATTTTAACAAGCTACACAGGAAGATACCAAAGAAGACTTAGTCAGTCCTCCATGTCCACAGATTCCTCAGCTACAGATTCAAGCAACCTTCAATCAAAAGTGCTTGGGAAATAATGTGACTTTGCTGAACACAGACAACTTTCCTTGTCATTATTCACTAAACAATATAGGACAGCAGCTATGCATTTGATATTATAAGTAATCCAGAGAAGAATAGAAGAGGTCCATGGACCGAAATGAACACTGTATAGATGTATCTCAGTGTGGTGTGAGCATATGCAGACCTTAGCATCCATGGAGGTCCTGGAACCAATTCCCCATGGAATCCCTCCGCTGTATCTTTCAGTCCTATAGTAGGAGCTTCCTCTCTAGGAGAACTAGCTTAGAAAAGGTTGTTTCAGACAATCGCAAATATATATAACAATGGCCAAATGGGAAGTATGGGGGTGTATTAGTCAGGGTTCTCTAAAGAAACAGAAGCAACAGGACGAATATATAGCTATATACAATTTATTGATTTGCTCACGTGACAGAGCTCAAGGAGTCCAACAGTAGCCGCACCACACTGGAGAGGCTGAGAATCCAGGGAACTGCTCAGTCCGCAAGGCTGGATGTCTCAGTAGTCCCAATCTGGTGCTGAAGGCCCAATGGATTCCAGGAGATCTGCAGGTCTCATTAGACACTGGGATCTGAAGGGTTGATCACAGCAGCAAGACAAACTCACCAGTGAGAGAGAGGCAAGCCACAGGAAAAAAGGGACCAGCTCCCTCTGCCATGCCTTTAATGCTGCCTGCCAGCAGAAGGTAACACCCACATTTGGGGTGGGCCATCCGGGTTGAGGTAGTCCAATCCAAGGATCCTTTTTCTCTTATTTGTTCTTTAGTCCAGTCAAGTTGACACCCAGGATTAACCATCACAGGCGGTTACAGGGGAGACAGAAGGCCAAGGACCTGGAGTAGTCGTCCCTTGATGGGCCGTGGCACACCTAGGATGATCAGGCTTGAGTATCTGGGAGCTACAGGACAGTTGAAGAGTTCATTCTCAGATATGCACTTGCTTACATTTTTGGAAAGGATGGTCTATACTAAATTATGGCACTTAAGTCTGATAATCAGACTTACACTTCATGTGTATTACGAGCACTGACTTGGTATCCGGTGATTTGCTAGTTAGAATGCATCTGTGTAGATGAGGCAATGAAGGCATTTGCCTAGGCTACCCAGCTGGCCAGTGGAGGAACTAAGATGCAGCAGAGGTTACCCAAGGACTTTGCCTATTCCTTTTTTTTTTTATTAATTTTATTTATTTCCGTATGTGTATGAATGTACTGTCTGCATGCAAGTTTGTGCACCCGTGTTGTGCAATGCCGCGGAGGTCAGAAGAGGGTGTCGGATTCCCCTGGAACTGGAGTTCTCCTGGAATTGGAATTTCAGACGGTTCTTGGCCGCCATGTGGGTGCTGGGGATCGAACCCGGGTCCTCTGAAAGAGCGGTCGGCGCTCTTAACCACTAGGCCATCTCTCCAGCCCCGTGGACTTTGCCTATTCCTAATCACCAGGCTAACCTCCAACAAAAAAACAGTATGCTACCAGTATTAGTGAGTAGCACTCTACGGTCTTCTGCCAGGGGCATCAGTCCCAATTTTGTTGCGTTTGATCCCCCAGAAGCACATCTCAGGAAGTGCTCAGGTTCCCAGGGGAGGGCCTGATGGTATGTTTTTTTTCTAACAGTGACCACAACTGCCATACCTAAGCCATTATAAATGGTATGTTTGTACACTACGGTACGAAGTTCTTTAGTGTGTACATGTATCAAATAAATAGAGCAGCACAAGGACCAATCACACAAATTTAATTGCATTTTATTTATTTAGGAGCTCCTGGGAGGCGGGCAGTGCTGGGGAGAAGCTGTGGGGCTTTGTGGAAATTGCTCAAAGAATCCTGGGGTGAGAAATGGAGGCAAAGAGCCAGAAAGAGTTCTCCTAAAGAGGGGTGTTGCCATTCAAGAAAGATTTCCTGAAGGCAACAAGGCCAGAGGGAAACACCAAAAACACGGAAGCTGTCATGGGTGACACATGGTGAAGACTTCTAGGAAGGACTATAAGCATGGGGCTGGAGTTGGAGGGGAGACTTGAGGGGTAGAGATAAGCATAAGACCCCAGAGAGAAAATGAGGAAGAGAGGAGAAGAGAGAGAGGGAGAGGAGAAGAGGGAAGGAGAGGGGAACAGAGGAGAAGAGAGGAGAGGAAGAGGAGGAAGGAGAGGAGGAGGAAGCAGAGGAGGAAGAGGGAGAGAGACAGAGACAGAGACGCTCCCCTTTCAAGCAAGACACTCCTCACTGAAGCAAATTCTCCACCCCCAAACTTGTTTGAACCCATCAGTACAGCATCTCTCAGAGACCAGCCGTCAACAACATACACTTCATGCATGCTTCCCTTGTGCTCCTGGGCCTCTAAGCTCCCCCCAAACAAAGCAGAACACTCAAAACACAAATTAAGGAAAGAAAAGAATATTAAAGTATCTTGAAATGTCTTTCTTCAATTTCTTGTTCTGAAAGCTTACAGGAAGCTTCCTAGTTAGAATCTTAATTATGGAAATTCTCATTTGTATTATGTGATTTATTTAAAGCCCCGTCTTTCCAAGAGAATAAAATCCAGGTTTTGAAGCACCTCTCAAAACAATTTATTCTTCTCCACTGACTAACTGCTTTGGCCAGCCATCGTGAATTTACAGTACATTATGCCAAAGCAAAACACTCTAATATCTTAATCAAACATTTAAAATCCAGCTCACAGCCATATAATATACAGAAACAGTTCTCTCAGCTCTCTTGTTAAAGGTCAATTACCATTTTTATTCAGAGCATTCACATCTTGGAGAAGACATACACATGCACACATGCTCATGCATGCAAACCCAATCTTAAAGCCATTCTTCATGCTCTCCTTTAAAATGTGAACAATAATCCTCCAGCTACCTTTTTAATTCTAGCAAAAAAAGATATAGGCAAAATAATACAAACCAATGAAATTAAAAATTAATATTATATGTAAGATATTGAAAGGATAGCTGGGAACCAGCCTTCCCAGGCCATGTGGCCTCACAAGAAGATATAGTAACAAGGATAAAAAATGACATTGTGTTGGGGCTGGAGAGATGGCCTAGCGGTTAAGAGGGCCGACTGCTCTTGCAGAGAACCCGGGTTCGATCCCCAGCACCCACTTGGCGGCTGAGAACCGTCTTTGACTCCAATTCCAGGAGAATCCGACGCCCTCTTCCGACCTCCAAGGCATTGCACGACACGGGTGCACAAACCTACATGCAGACAGTACATTCATACACATAGAAAATAAATAAAAAAAATAAATAAAATTAAAAATGAAAAACAAAAAAACTTAAAAAAAAAATAAAAATGACATTGTGCCGGGTGTGGTGGTGCACGTCTTTAATCTTAGCACTTGGGAGGCAGAGGAAGGCGGATTTTTGTGAGTTAAAGGCCAGCCTGGTCTACAGAGTGAGTTCCAGGACAGCTGGGGCTACAAGGAGACCCTGTCTCAAAAAGTCCAAAAAAAAAAAAAAATGACATTGTGACAGTCCCTCTTGGAATTCTCTAACATATATGTTTGAGTGTATTGCCTGAATGTATGTCAGAGCACCTCTGCTGTACAATGCCCTCAGACGTCAGAAGAAGGCATCCTGGACTTAGGATGGTTGTTGGCCACCATGTGAGTGCTGCGAATCAAACCTGGGTTCTCTGCAAGAGCAGTCATGCTCTTAACCCCTGGGCGTCTCTGCAGTCCCAGAAGCATCCTTTCTGACAACACCTCCACTCTTATCAGACAGAAAGCAGACGGAATTCATTTTCAGATGCAAATTATGTGTCACAGCAACTTTTGCTAGGAGAACAAGGAAACAACTCCAGGCTGGTATGTATTTGGCATGAAGTATTGGCCTTGGAGATGGAATAAAGTCAATGAACAAAAAAACACAGTCATTTGGAGCACTTACTCAAATAAATAACTCTCTTTCTCCTCATTCATCATTCTTGGCCTGTGAGGATGATGGGGCGGAGGCTGAATTCCCTGAGGAGGAAGCGTGCCAATACCACTGGGTACTTTACGTGAGCAAATACCACTGGGTACTTCATATGGGTATATCCTAAGAGCCACAGAAAATGGGTGAATGGAGCACTTAACTTCTAAGTTTAGGCACTCGGCGATAATTAAAGAAGGAAGTAATGATTCAATAGAAAGAAAGCCAGGGTACTGGGGTCCGAAGAACTTGCATTGAGACTTCAGATGCAACTGCACCCATTCCTCAATCTGACATCTTCAAGCACAGTGCATGTGATAGGAATTTTACAGGACCTGGTTCCAATGGCACTTTCCAGAATAAGAATGGCCTCTGCAGGTCTTGTTTATGAGAGGTAGAACTTTTAATCATTGTACATTTTTTTCCATGCTTCTCTTTTATGATAATGTTAGAAATGAGACTGTTTATGGGTTGGAGAGATGGCCTAGCAGTTAAGAGCACCGACTGCTCTTGCAGAGGACCTGGGTTCGATCCCCAGCACCCACATGGCGGCTGAGAACTATCTGTAACTCCAGTTCCAGGAGAACTCCAGTTCCAGGGGAATCTGACACCCTCTTTTGCCCACCACGACATGGGTGCACAAACCCACATGCAGACAGTACATTCAAATAAATAAATAAATAAACAAATAAACAAATAAAATAAAATTTAAAAAAAGAAATGAGACTGTTTAAAAGACCATTCCACCCAAGAGTAATTACCCTCTTGAACAGGCCACTAGTGCTCCAGTCCCCTAAGAAGCTTGTCCAATATCTCATGGTTGATAAACCAAGTGGGAAATTTTATACAGGTTCAGATGTCATTGTTTCCAAACTTCTAAAGTCCATTTAAAATGTTAGGCTAGTGCCCATGAAGACCCTAACCAAATGAGTACATCCTAGGGCTTCTGGAAAATTCTAGACAGCAGCCCTTGGTGCTCTTGCCCCTTTCATCGCTGTGAGCCCCCAGATGCATCATTATTTGCTATAGTGGAGTAGTGATATGTTCCTATTTGACTTCAGAGACTGGAGTCAAGTGCTGCCTTCTAATGAAACCTTCCTGCCCTCCCTGGGTAACTTCATTTTCTCCACACTCAAGAGTTTGGTGTCTGCCATGCTCAAAGGTAAGTGATTACACATTTGCCTTTCTCTTTGGCTGTGGACTCCCTTAAGCAAGGCTCCAGAGTACCCCTATTAAAGACTCTAGTACTAGCAGAATACTCAGCCGCAGCAGCTGCTCCGTAGATGCAAGGATGAAGACAGCTCCTGCTGCCCTCTCTGGAGGTGGATGAGTGGCTGTGGGTTTGGCCCGAGACAGAAAATTGCTGGAAAAAGCTTTGAAAATGCCCTCAAATGAAGATGCCCGTCTTACAATTTCCCAGAAACATATAATCAGTCTTTCTTTTTTTTTTTCAGTCCTGCCTCAGAGGCTGCAGCAAAATGCTTTTAAACATTTACTATAGGCCAGAGACGGCCTACATGCCTTCTCCAGTTGCCATCTAGCCCTCCCAACAACTCTATGATACACGGATACTTTATGGACAAGGTACCAAGGCTTGGAAAGGTTCATTC
Source organism: Rhizomys pruinosus (assembly GCA_009823505.1). NCBI lineage: Eukaryota > Metazoa > Chordata > Mammalia > Rodentia > Spalacidae > Rhizomys > Rhizomys pruinosus. The sequence continues at coordinate 783,229 of VZQC01013731.1, forward strand.
ATCTGCTTAAGGTCAAACATTCCATTAGCATGGGCCAAGACTCCAGGAGTGGTGTGCTTCCCGCCCTGTTGGACTCTTCCTCGGCCGCTTAAACTCTTCCCCCAACTCAGCCTATGTTTCTGCTTTGTTCTGGAGGGAGACCCTGAAGGTTTTATAGTCTTCCACCAACCTCCTTCTCACCAAGTCTGGTCCTTTCAAGGCTCCGTGGAAGGCCATGCTGTGGGACAGCCTACGCCCTGGGCCTGCCATCCTGCCAGGACTCCCTGATGCTCTGGCTATCTCCCCCAGTTTTGAGGAATCTTGGGGTGTGCATGGCCTCTACTTATATAACCAGCAACTGTTTTCACTTTGCTGTATTTTTTTCTTTATTAAATTATTGTAAAATGACTTTTGGCTATCAGGACACTCCATGTCCTAAATACGATAACATTCATCACCCAAATTGAGGAGACTCTCCCTAACTTCCACCATGTTTTAAATTAATTCTTCTGTTCATATTTCCCCAGTTTTATGGCTTCTATTCTGACTTAACATTCCTACGGGATCAAGAGAGAGTATATTTCACAATACTTTTTAAGGAATAATAAACTAAAACAAGTGAAAAGCATCCATCAGTAGAAGTGTGTCTCGTGTTGTAAGATTACACCCACACCTAAATGGGGCTGATTTTAATGGACTTGGAGTGATTTAAGGGTGATACCGCAGGCAATACGTCTCACAAAGAAGAGCCTGTCCATGATTCTAATTTAATAACAATGGGCAGGCTTTGATCATGGTACCCAGTGAAGCAAATGAAGACAAGACCACATTCATGGGCTGTTGGGTGCCTGGCCTCTGAGTGGGCAGTGTGAGGAACAGTACACACATTGGCGTGGGAGTGACAAGCTAGGTTGTCACCACTCGGAAGAACACTCCTACACTCATTTAATGAACGAATATATTTGCCATCCATATGCATTTAAATATATAATCTATTTGTATCACAAGTAATTAAAGAGTGAGTGTGAACTCTAGTTGGGGTTAAGTACACCATGGTTTTTCTGTTCTTTGGAAGAGCATCAAATACCAAGGCAACTCATATTTTCAAACCCTGTATGCTGCATTAAAATTTCATGCAAGTCAAATTCCTCTCCAGCCTGCTTCCTTTTCTGTAAAAGGAGGAAATTGGATAATACAGTATCTCAGTCTCCTTCCAGCTCCTGAAGACTGTTTTCTTTTCCCACCGCATGGATCCAGAATAGTCCTGGATTCAAATCCCACATGGCAAGTTATTTTAACTTTCGGATCTCCAGAAGTTTTTTTGCTCGGCACAAAGAACATGATAATTAGAAACAATTATAAAGATATCATTAAAAATGTTGTCACGTATATTCAGATATGCAGAAAAAGGAAAATGTATTTTGAGTATTTCCATATCCATCACTTAGATTCGGCAATGATTGTCACTTTGTTATGCCTTTCTATTTTTATTGAATAATTTTAACACAAATTATAAAGGGGAGGACACTGAGCCCTAAAGAATACAACACTCCTCTCAGAACTTCAAAGAGGCTCTCCTAGGAATCTAGAGTACCATCATCATACTTAAAATCAATCATAACTTCCTATCATTTTGATACTCCACATTTAGATTTCTCTCAAAGTTTTATTTTATACATTCCTTCAATTATGAGGCATACATTAAATTTGACCATTCTAATCTCTTATTTCTTTTTAAAGTATTTTTGATGAATAATTTACCTACTCCCATGCTCTTCGTTGTTTCTTGGTTTGCATAAGTACTCCATGGTAGATACACCATACAAAAGAATTGAAGCCGCATATCCTCATATGAGACAGAAAATGCAGCCCTGTCCTTTGGGGCCCAGGCTAACTCACTTACAATGGTTATTACAATTATAATCATTTTCTTACAAATTTTGTATTTCTTCATAACTGGAAAATAGTCCTCTGTGTATATGAACCACGTTTTGTCTTCATGATTCGTTCTTCAACGTTGGGCATCTAGGCTGCCTCTGTTTTCTAGTTATTGAGTACAGGACAGCAATGAGTGTGAAGTGCATGTCCCTGCTTTGGACAGTGCCCTTTGGGTAAATGCCCAGGAGACATAGCACTGGGTTACATGAGAAACTTCCAGATTGATTTCCAATGTTTAGCCACTTTTTTTTTAAACTGGATGGTTTGTCTTTTATTGATCTGTAGTCATTCTTAAAAAACTTCAGCATAACCCCTCTGCGAGTCACCAATACCCCCACCCACAATGTGATGTATTTTTTCACTAACTTTATAATACTATATTTAGATGAACAAAAGTTACTTACTTGAAGCTAAATTATCTATTTCTTTCTGTTTAGCATCTTTTGTATCCTACTTAGGAAATATCAATTACTCCAAGATCACAAATATATTCTGTTATTTCCCATCAATATTTTACCTTTCACCTTTAAATCTACTGGTCATTTGCAGCTGATTCTGTGAGTGGAATGAGGTAGGGAGTCAAGATAGCAAGTTTTCCATGTCCAATGTCTCCAGCACGATCTACTCCATAAACCATCCATTCCAGAGGGCTGGAGAAATGAATGAGACGTTAAGAGTGCTTGCTGCTGTTGAAGAAGACTGTAGTTCAGTTCACAACACCCATAGGGCAACTCACAACTGTCTATAACTCCAGTTTCAGGAGATCTGATGCCTCTTCTGGTCTCTGAGGGCACTAGGCATGCAACTGATCTACCTACATACATGCAGTCGAACATTCATACACATAAAAGAAAAATAAATAAATCTTTTCAAAAATACCTATTCCAAACTTCTCCTTTTCTTCAAATCAAATGTCATTCTATATCTGAATCTTCAAGACTTTCTTAACTCTTCCTGGATGCCTGGATTTCTGCATAAAGCTTGTAACAGTCTTAACGACTTGCATAGCAACTCTTAGCACTTGGATTAGGACTGTGCTGAACTGTCTATGGGTTTGGAGGGAACTGCCATGTTTGCTATTTTTTTTTTTCCAGTCTTCAGATATATAATACAACTCTCATGCACTGCAGTCATCTCGAATTTGTGTGTGTTAAGGTTTTTGCCCATCTTTCATTAGACCTGTTCTTAGACAATTAACATTTCTGCTATTGTAAAAAATTGCCTTGAAAATTCCAAATTACTCACTACTGATACCTAGAACGTTGTATTAATTTTGTGGCCTGTTAATTTTGTGTGCAGTGACCTTCAGAACTGACTTAGAGATTCTTGGGGTTTAATTGTTGATAATTTTGTATGTTCCATGTACTCTATTATGTTAGTTATATACGATGTGTGCATATTTATCCTTGGTCACGTGGATTTCTCCATGCTTTTTGTCATTCGTTTTCTTTCCCCTTCTTCCTTTCCTTCTCAAAATCTCATACATTGATTCTTGATCTCCAGGGTGACATTATTTGGAAGTTGTGGTTGAATTTGAATTTGCCTCTTTTGAATGGACTATCCTGAACATTAGACACACCAACGGCTACAGGATTGGTGCTACTCAAAGAGAGGTGGAGCTATGGATTCAACAACCCCTCTTGCCCAGTTTACATAGGGCAAGAGACTCAACTTGAAAAGCAGGGAGTGCTTGTGGTGTCCTCTTGGAACCCACCTATGCCACAGTGGGCAGAACTGCTGAGAGTTGCAGCTCAGGATGGAGATGGAGATGGCATCAAGGGAACACGTGAGAGACTCCTTCCATTCGCTCTGTAGGACCAACCTATTAAGTTTGCTGGCAATCCCCTAACTAAATATTCTTGAGACTCTATTTTCAGTCCTCCTCATGAGTCTGCTGGGTTGGGCCACCAATATGGCCGCCAGCCACCAATGAGCCAGCATGCAGTTGCTGCTCCCCTGAAAATGAAATATTTACTGAGACAGAGGCAGTTGAACCTTAGAAATGGGGGACAGTGCCAGGTCTGCAGATGATTAAGAATGTAGTCTTGAAGGTGATCGTTGGACCCTGACCCCCTTGCTTTCTTTTGCATCCTAGTCATGAGAGAAAAAGTTTGGGTCTGCTGTATTCTTTGCTAGGAGATGCAGCCTTGCCACAGGTCTGGAAACAAGATCAGTCATAAACTGGAACCTCCAAAACTGTGAGCCAAAATAAACCGCTCCTCTTTATAAGGTAATTGCCTCAGGTGTTTTGAGATAATTATTACAGCATAGAAAACAACTGAAGGACATTGGATGAGAGGGTTCATCACCTTCACTCTAATTCCATGCAACCATGAAACCCCGTCTCAGTCCCCCCTCACTTCCAGGGGACTCTACGAGTGCAGATGTGGTCTTGCTAATGTCACCCAGTTCTCTAGTTGCACGTACCTCCTTCTTTGGGGCGGGCCTCCCAGGGAAGTGCTGCACGGGAGACACGGGCCTGAGATCTGGAATCTTTACACTGCTTTGTAGCCATTGCACTTGAATGTCTATCTGGCTGAATATGTAGCCCGTGGTTCACATTTTACTTCCTTAAATAAAGTGGTTCAATTATAGTCTGGCAAAAACTTTTGGCATCAGAAAGTATGCTAGAAAGCTGGCTTTCTTTCCACTACAAGTCTCTAATTGGCTGAATGTTTAAAGAAATTTTCCTTTTAAAAATCTATTAATTTTATTAGACTATGTTTGGTTTTGACTTTCCAGGCATTCTGTGTCCTTTCAAGATGTACTTTCAAGTCATCTGTTATTTAACGAAATCTTATTCGATAATAGTAGCTATTTATACCATTAGTTTTATTTTGTTTCATTATTTTAGTTTTCTTCATCAGATTCACACTGTAAGTATGTTAGGACAGTTTCTCATCTTACATATATTTATCACTTCTTCCAAATCCAGTTTTACCTCAACAGTAATTTCCCAAGGATTAAAAAAAATACTTTAAATCTTCCATTTCTCTTACAAAATTTTCAAGTTTATTTTTATTATTTTATATTCAAGTGTTTGGTCTTCACGTAAATAAGTGCACTGTATGCATGTAAAATCTGCAGAGACTGGAAGAAGGCATTGGCTCTCCTGGAACTGAAGTTTCAGATGGTTTTATTGGCCATTTGGTCCACTATGAGAGCAGCCAGTGCACCTAAACACTGAGCCATCTTTCCAGGCCCCATCTTTCATTTCTTTTAAAGCATCATCTTTACAATTATTTGCTCTTGAATTCCATCTAGAAAACTATGTTTTTATTTTTAAAAAACCTTTACTTTGGGCTTGGGATGCAGCTCTGTGGTAAAGCACTCGTTTAGCATGCAAAAGGCCCTGGGTTCAATCCCCCCCCCACGCCAACATGATTTATACTTTTTTGCTCACACATCTATAATTCAAGTACAGGTTGATCATGCCAGTTAAAAAAATAAACTCCCTTGTGGGCAGATCCACAATGTCCAAAGGACCTGGGAAGTCCCACTCCAAAAGAGTCCACCATCTTCCAATAGGACCATCCTGGGAACCGAACTTTAAGACAAGGACTTTAGAAGACACTTATCCAACCCCTGCAAGATTTATTCAGGTCTTATTTTTTTTTTATGTCCCTCAATTAGTGTTTTATGTTTTTCTCATTCTTAAATTGAGATCATGGGTTTTTAGGTGAAGATCAAAGTTGTAGTGTTAGTCATCATATCAAATCCCCGCACTTTCTCATTCTGCATGACTATGGAACTATTGCCCAGTGGACCATGCCAAGTTCTGCTGCCAGCTCAAGATGCAATCTACCACAGCTTCAGTGACCATCCTGTGATTGAACCTGGAAAAACACTTCTCTTGGACGTTATTTATGATCAGGTAACCTCTGGAGTGGCACTTTCCTGCAATGAATTTTCATTTTTATATCTTAGATGAGCCTTTGATAAGTGGGGTCTTGCACTCAAAGTGCCTTTCCTAATTGTTCCAGTGCAGAATGATGAGTTTCTCTTTAATTGTGCTAATCCCTTAACAATTGCTCCTGCTTCATGCATAGCTGTTTTGTGCCTAGCCTTCAATTCTCTCACGCTCCTTCTCTTGTCAAAATTCTCTCGCCGGGCGTGGTGGCGCATGCCTTTAATCCTAGCACTTGGGAGGCAGAGGCAGGTGGATCTTTGTGAGTTCAAGTCCAGCCTGGTCTATAGAGCGAGTTCCAGGACAGCTGGGGCTACAGGGAGACCCTGTCTCAAAAAGACAAAAAAAAAAAAATGCATTATCTCCTCTCTCTCTCTCTCTCTCTCTCTCTCTCTCTCTCTCTCTCTCACCAACTTGAATGCAATACCATCTTGAAACTTCCTCTCCCAAGCAGATCATTCCAATACCTTTACATTCAGCCTGATAGAAAATTTCAGGACAATGGTAGAACATAGCTACAGGCTATGACAGAATGTGAGATGGATGGCCTCTGGGAGTTCTTCCACTGTGACACTTCATGAGCATAACCTTAACTGTCTACATTCTTATTAGCTTTCTGGCCTTCTACCCTCCTTCTGGAATGGCCGGCCCTCAAAGCTCTGTTTATAGCATTTTAGGGCTCTGCTAGCATCTGGCTCCTAACTCTTCTACATTCCTCCTGCAAAACCAGTTCCAAAGCCCTAAGACAGCATGGTCAGGTTTCTCACAGGAGTAACCACCATCTCACCTCTGCATATCAATGTTCTCTATTTGTTACTTTTCTCTGAAAAATTTGTTATTTTTCTCTGAAAAAAAAATACCTGAGAAAAGCAAGTTAAGGGCAAGGATTTATTTTGTCTCAAGAGGCTAGAATTCAAATCTATCACTGCAGGGAAGGTGTGGTGGTGGAAATGAGGTTGTGGCTGTGGTGGTGGCAGCACAAGGCTGCTTGCTCATATCTCACTGAACCAGGATGCAAGGGAGCTTATTTTCTTGCTATTGGATTTTAAAAGGTTTTATGTATTTTATATACAAATCTTCTATCAGATACGACATGTTTTCTACAGTATATTTTCCTGTAAAAATTTCACTGTTCTATAGCTTAGTCCTATGATGCACTGTAACTGAATTTTGAATAAGATGTAAAGTTTGTGTCTTGGTTCACTTTTCTACATATGAATATTCAGTTTCCCCCCAACAATATTTGTTGAAAAGATTCTTCTTTCCCCCATTGAATTGTCTTTTCATCTCCATCAAAAATAAGTTGATTCTACTTGTATGGATGGATTGCTGGTATATTCAGTTCCCAATTATTTGTGTTACGTTATTTTATCAATCCCATGTTGTCTTAATTACTTTATAGTAAGGCTTGAAACTGGATAATGTCATATCTATATGCCTGTTCTTCTTCAGTGCTGTACTGCCAATGTTTATTCTGAAGTGGGTTCTTTCATTTTTAAATTGGTTTTTGGATTCCCTTAAATTTTTTTCTTTTGAAAACTTCCTGCATGTATACCATGTATGTATCTTGGTCATATCCAACCCCCCAGACCTTCCCAACATACATGCATGTATCTTAGTCATATCCAACCCCCCAGACCTTCCCAACATACATGCATGTATCTTAGTCATATCCAACCCCTCAGACCTTCCCAACACACATGCATATATTTTGGTCATATCCAACCCCCGAGACCTTCCCAACACATAGCTCTCAGAACTTCATATCCTTTTTTTTAAATAACCCTCTGAGTCCAATTAGTGCTGCCCATATGTACACAGGTATGAGGTCATCCACTAGGGTATGGAAAACCTACCAGTAGCCACCCCACAAAAAGTGACTCTTACCTAGGGGTGTAGAGGTCGGGATCAGGAGCCCCTCCCATCTCCATGGTAGAATTTCTAACTACCTTGGTCTTCTGCAGGTAATCATAGCTACCGTGAGTTCATGTGGCAACAGCTATGTTATAGCAAGGACCATATTTCCAGGAGTCTTTCCCACCTCCATCTCATAACAGTCTTTCTACCTCCTCTTCCACAATTTCCCTTTATCCCTCCTTTCAAATCTTGCTTTTCTCCACCTAATATCTGAGTTAAAATAGTTCTAGATTGTGACATTCTTTTTTTTTTTTTTTTTTTTTTTTTTTTTTTTTTTTCTATGGTAATTTTTGAGACAGGGTCTCCCTGTAGCCCTAGCTGTCCTGGAACTCACTCTGTAGACCAGGCTGGCCTTGAACTCACAGAGATCTGCCTGCCTCTGCCTCCCAAGTGCTAGGATTAAAGACGTGCGCCACCATGCTGGCTACATTCTTTAATTATTTACAGGATCTTAATTCTTGTGGCTGGTTCTGAAGCGTTGTTCTATCGTCATCGTCATCTGTATTGTAGGTAGCTACTTCTGCATATTTCCATCATTTCTAGGGAGATTATATATCTCATATGCTTTATATTTTTCTAATAAAAACAACTTTGCGTGAGCTTTAGCAATAATCTTGTTTGCTTATTTCTTAAACAATATAATTTTTCCTGAAGTTTCAGGAAGAGGGGCAGGAAAAAGAAACTTCATGTCTTTAAATGTCTGAAGTTTCATATACAAAAGAATGAAAAGTACAGCCTTGGGTTTTCTCAGATCTGATTCTTCTTGTAACTTCTAGAACTTTCTGAAGAAGTTCGAAGTTCTCTTTCTATCTCCACAGAGCTAGCATTTCATATCAATACCTAGTCTTTCCTGGAGTGGAGAGAAAGCCTTGGCTTTGAGTTTGAAACATTCAAAGGGACTAGAGTATTCAGCTCTTTCCTTCCATCATATCACAATTCCTTTGTAGTTGTTAATGAATTAGATCTAATGGAAATTAACTTGGGACAACTTTTCTCAGACTGACCACTGTATTCTACCTGTGACCTCTTGTGTGGCTGTTCCTAAATACCTGATGTAAACCATTTTTGGACCTATTTATGTGGCTTATGGTTTCAGAGGTCTCAGGCCATTGTGGCAGGGAGAATATGGCAAAGAAGAACACCATGGGTCAGGAAACAGAAGAGAATACTGCTTTCCCTTCCTTCTGTTAAGGCCCACACCCATACATCTTCCCCTTTCAGTTGATTCTTGTTGGAAACATCCTCAACATCCTCACAGATACACCCAGTAAATGCACCTTACCCATCTCCTAGGAGATTCTAAACCCAGTCAAAATGACAACGAAGGTTAACCATCACAACCACTGAGCTGTCAATGAATACAGATTGATGTATAAGGGACATTCCATTCCGAGGACATGAAAAGTTCAGCTGCCTTCCCTCTGGTTTCTTATACATAGCTTCTTATATCTGAGGGTCACCAGGATGGTACTTCACTACTGGCTTAATTATTATTGTAGGCTCTGTGTTTTTGGTTTTGGTTCCTTAGTTCTTTGTTTTAAATCTGAGAGTGCAGATAGTAAACCAATCTCTTCCTCAAACAAGCCATATCTGGTTATGATTTACTATCCTCTTCCTGTATCCATGAATTTTTTTTTTTTTTTTTTTTTTGTCTTTTAGAGACAGGGTCTCCCTGTAGCCCCAGCTGTCCTGGAACTCACTCTGTAGATCAGGCTGGCCTTGAACTCACAAAGATCCGCCTGCCTCTGCCTCCCAAGTGCTAGGATTAAAGGCATGCACCACCATGCCTGGCGAATCCATGAATTTTTAACTAGTATTTTAGAGAAAATTTATATACCTATTCACCGAACATGTTAGTTTATATTTATTTTATCTTGATTACCAGTGTTGGGTTTTGCTATCAGGGTTTTGCTAGTCAAATGCCAATGTTCACGCTTTAGTAAAATGAGTAGGCATTAAAGGGATGTCTTTCATTCCCTAAAGCAGTGGTAAAATCCACTGGTGAAGCCATCTGAGCCTTTTCATAGATGAAATATTTTACATATGCCCAAAAGCTGTAATGTATATGTAGACAATGTTTCTGTTCCTTTTTGCTTCTATTTTCTTGACAATTTAATCTTAAAAGTGTCTGCTGTTCAAAATCTGTTGTTATTATGATTATAATGTCCGGAAGAGCCCTGTTCCCCTTGTCCCCTCCATGCTAGGTGATTTAGTCTTTTTTGTTTCCTGGCTGATTTTCCAATGTTTGTCATTTTATTGTCTTAAGATTATTCTGCCTAGGAGATGTTGGCTAGGGGATTCAAACCCGCCCCCCACCCCAAATTATAAAGGCCTTTTGCCTATAAGTGGGATATATGCAAGGAGAAAGGCAGTAAGTCCCTGTTGTCGAAGACCTGGTGTGAGCATGAAAAATGTTATGAGATGTCACTTGCTAGCGTACAACTGGACTCTGAAATGCTAGAGAGCATTACCAAAGGCCACTAAAGCAATACAGCAAAATATTGGTCTCCCTGAGACAAGCAAGACTCCTCCGTCAATATCAGCTACACCTCAACAGCCTGGAGATACTGTGCAACAGTGGCAGCCAAGTGTCTATATATATCCCAAATCTATTTGGCTATTAGCTCTCTCCTTGGAGGAATAACTCACAGCGGATGCCACAAGCTTATGTCCTCTAGTGGTTAGGAGATGTTATAAGCCACAATAAGAACTTGTCACCCTTTATAGAGAAACCACAGTTTGCGGATTAGCATACCATCCAAGCATCTGTGTCTATGCTCACAGCTTAGCTTGACATAATAATTGGTACTGCTTAAATGCCTGTACATCCAATAGCTTGTGCTTTGTTAGTATGACTAAAAAGGGTATCACTGGGAAAGCTGTCAATCCATGAAGGGAAACAACCTGAACAGACTGGAGTCCAAAATGACAACTCCAAAGAAATTAGACTGTTTTCTTCTCACCCACTTGTGCCCCTTTCCCAAAGCCCAGGGAACAAACTGCGGAAGAGGAGGCGTGGTAGATTGTAAGGGCTGTGGAGAGATAGGGGTGAATCATGAGACTACAGGAATATAGTCTGGACTCCTGATTGATCAACATGCCTGTGCATACAAGCTTCTCCAACTGGTCTATGGGAACCTTGGGTTGTTCAAAATTTGGACATAGATACTTGCAAAATGCACCAATTACCCGATTGTATGACATAATGAGTGACATCAATGCTATCTGCAAACAACTGTGTCATTGTATTGTAGAATCCCTTAAAAAAAAAAGAATGGCCTTCTAAGAGTTTTCCTATGAGAGATGGCTTAGCAGTTAAGAGCACTGACTGCTCTTGCAGAAGACCTGGATTTGATTCCCAGTACCCACATAGTGCCTAATAACTGTCCATTAACTCCAGGCCCAGAGGACCTGACATCCGCTTCTGACCTCAATGGGTATTGCACAACATGGGTACACTTACATACATGCAGGCAATATACTCACACACATAAAATAAAAATAAATAAAATGTTTAAAAATAATGACTTCTTTAGCAATATATACTAATTCCCACTGGAGCATGTTCTTTGACTCAGATGTTATTTGCAAGTATATTACTCAGTTTAGAAACATTCTGAAATGTTCTACTTACTATTTTTTTAATTGAATTCCTGATTATTTCTGCTGTCGGAGTGCATGATGTATATGATTTCAGTCCTTTAATATTTGTTGAAAAATCTCTCTGTCTCTGATTCTGTCTCTGTCTCTCTCTCTCTCTCTCCCCTTTCCTCTCTCCCTCCTTCCCTCCTCTCCCTTCCTCCCTCTCTCCCCACAGTACTGGGGATTGAACCTAGGGCCTTGTATATGCTAGGTCAGTGCTCTACCACTGAGTTCCATCTCAGCTGAGACTTGCTTTCTACTGATGTATAGAATAATTTCATATGCACCTCAAAAGAATGTTTTTTGTTACTGCAGTGTTCTCTCAATTGGGTGAAGTTTGCAAATAATGTTATTAAAATATTCTGTGTTACTAATAACTGTTCTTGCTTTGTCTTTTAGTGAATGAGAAGTATATCTTAACAACAGTGATGGATTTGTCCATCCCTTTTAGTTCTATCAATATTTGCCTTCTATGCACACAAACATAGATTTGCTCTATTTTTCTATTGTATTTAGTACTTTATCTATTGGAAATGGCCACTTTTATACCCAAATTGTTTCTTTATTTAAAGATTATTTTATGCAGTATTAATAAAATCTAGATCAGTATTTTTGGTGTTTTCATAGTATTATTTCCTCCCCCTTTATTTCCAATTTCCCCCAAGCTTTATGTTTAATATTTGATTTCTTGTTAAAGTATGTAAGTATCAGGGAGATGGGGACATGCCTCGGTGGTTAAGAGTGAGTATTGACACTGACCTTGCAGTTTGATTCCCAGTACCCATTTCACAACTGCCTGTAACTCCAGCTCCAGGGCAATGCAGATTAGCACCAGTAAGGATTTATCTCTCTCTCTCTCTCTCTCTCTCTCTCTCTCTCTCTCTCTCTCTCACACACACACACACATTCATATCACAAACACCACACATATTCACATCCACATACCACATGCACATACACATATACACATGCACCACACGCATATATACACATCCACATATCACACACATCACATAATACACATACACATGCAGGCTCATCTACACATACCATATACCACACACACACACACACACACACACACACACACACATATACACACACACATACCCACATTACACAGATACACACAGCATATACGCTACACAGATACACACGTACATATATGCACACCACACATATACATACACACACATACATACACCCACCACACACAACAAACATATACACATACCACAGTCACTCAGTCTCTGCTTGGAAGAAAGGCCCTGACAGGAATGTCCACACTGAGTGAAGAATAAGAAGTAAACTTCCACCGTGCTAAGTCACTGAGATTTAAGGTTTTCATCTAGTACTGCAGCAAGCACTGCCCCCTAATATACCAAAGCATAGAAACAGCCAGGTTTGCTCTGCAATTGTAATCCGTTCAGCTCCCCAGACATGCATGGTATTTTGGCCTTGTTCACCACGCCAAAGTAAAGAGACCTTTGCCAGAATATTTCCTTGATCCTCCCTGGAGTTAAAGGAGTATGTGAGAGGCTGTTTGCAGTGCCACTGCTAAAGATCACACTTCATCTAGTGTCTGCAACATAGGAAGAGGAAAGGCGGTAGCTTTGATGTCAGACAGATGTGGCCTGGAATCTTACCCAGCCCTGACAAGTCTTTGGCTTTATCTCCCTGGGCTCCTGTTTCTTCATCAGCAAAATGAGGGTAATGACACCTCATTGTATTTTGCAGAGGGATAAAAGGACTCACAGCATGTGACACAGGGCAGAGTCCCTGGTGTACCCAAGTATCCAACTAATTCCCTCCCAACAACCATAAAATTAGCAAATTAAGAATTTATTTACCCTTCTAATCAGAAAACTAAGTGAGAGGTGAGTGTTCACACAGGGCTGCCTATTTATCTCCCTGCACAAATGCTGATTCTTTCATAAAGAGGAACTAGGTTCAACAAATATTTTTGTTTGCTTTGTTCTAAAAAAAGGAGGCAAACAAATTTTAAGGAACTTGAGTTGAAACAGAAGCAAAGATGACATTATTTTATGATTTTTTTTCCCCTTAGAAGAAATAAACTTTGTTTTCAAATCCATGAGGGCAAAAACAGTACTGGGATTTGACAGAGAAGGAAAACAATGAATGAGACAGTCCACACAAGAGAGAGATACTAACTGCTATGACATGAAGACCTTTGCCACTGCCATGTGGCCTCAGACCTAATGACTTCATAGAAAAGGGATGGCCCGTCAACGAATGAGCAAGCTTGGGGCAGGCAGGCTGCTTTACCCAAGCAAGCCTCTATAAATGAGCTTTGGCAACAGAACTGGTAAACAGAGCAGTGTTCTGCCAGGTGAGCTGGCAGAGCTATGAGGTGTTGCAGCCCCAGCCCTGGCTTACCAAGGATGCTGAAATATCGGGGTAAGAGGGCCACAGGGGGAAGCATCGATGAGAGCCGCCCACCAGCATGACTAAGTACTCCTGAGGACATTCTCCACTCAGAGGGCAGAAAGCAAATATCCAGATGTTATGAGCTGTCAGATGTGATTAACTGAGAGAAGGGGAAGCTGCCCACTTAACCATCTGAGCAGTCTTCCTCATCAAAATGACCCCAGAGTTTTCTGCAAAAGCATTCATCAGCAAAATAAATGGGGCTCCATCCATCTTCTATCCCCACCTCTTTTGTTCCCACCCTCTGATCAAGTCAGAATAGCGACCTATTTTTAAACCAGTGGCAATGTGTTCTCTCGTGGAAACATGTGGGCTTCCAGAGACAGGCTGGCACTCACTCCGAGGAGAAGCAGGCACGAGGAAGGCTGTGCCCACTCGCCCATCCTTCCTCTCCCACAACAGTGCAGGGAGGAGTCCCAGGGAGAGAGTTGAGGAGGACGGAGGATCTGCTGCCTGCCTTCATGACGTAGCTGACTGCAGGCTCCCTCCTAGGGTAAAGGGGCAGCTGGGGCCTGGGTGGAACCGAGAAGGACCTCAAGCCTGGGAAGAAGCGACCTAACACCAGATGCCGGCCCCTGCATCCTTTCTAGAACTGGAGTTTGAATGGTTCTCAGTGTCTCTGTAACATGCTTCAGAGGGGCTTTAAATATAGTAGCAAACATTTCATTAAACTCTGGAGACTTGCTTTGAACAAGGCCATAGTAGCAACGGACAAAACAACCCGAAGAGAGCTCAGAAAACATGTTTTAGGACACAAGGCCGTGTTTCACTCACAATCGCTCCAGCTGCTTCAGATCCTGGAAGGCGCCTCTCTCGATGATGCTGACGTGGTTGTCTTCCAAATGCCTAGAACCAGAAAAGCAGCCTGGGTCAAAGACAAAATGGGCTAGGAGCCCTCATGAGAAGCTTTGGGCCATTGTGCAGCCATGATCACACAGCCCCTCCCAGGAAGCCCTGGACCCCTCCAACTGGAATCCATCTGGTGGGACAAGATAACTGACATCGCACTGTGGTGTCACGGTAACCAGGGTTTCACCGCCTGCACACTTCTACCTGACAGATTGGTTCCTATGCCTCTATTTTAAGAATGTTCCCAGCAAATGTCCCCTCAAGCAGTGCAGAATGTTGCACAGAAAAGGAAAAGGTAAAGCTGCTCCTTAGAAAAACCACACAGAGATTCAGCCCCTCTTCCCTGGGTGGCTCCCTCCTCCAAGGATTCAAAAATAATTCATTGAGTAGGGCCCCTGTTCACTCTCATCCAAAGACTGAAGTGACACAGCACTTTGACTAAGACAACTAGCCAGGCTCCAGGATTCTCTCACCCAGGGTTGGACTCAGCCTCATAACGATGCTCACAGAAATTATCTCCCTACTCCAGGCTACAGGCTTTACTGGCCCTCTCGGTCCTTCCAGCATGTGATTAAACATCTTAAACACTTAGGCATCTCTTAGGAGTTGAACTTACAATGAAACATTAGTTTCCCTAACTTATGAAAAATAAAATAGCAGCTTCAATGGATTCGCTGGACAGAAGGGAAGGGAAGCAAAGAGACTGCTCAGCTTCTATGTAGGTAGGGGTGACTCGGGAAATGAGAGAACTGCATTAGATGGCTACATATGGTTTGGGAGGCCACGAAATTGTGACCGAAGGATGCTTTTTGAGAGAGGGGAGAATTTAGGAGGGACCGTGGGCTCCTCTGCAATGGCAGGTCGTCTTGGGAAGGGAAGGCACCTATTCACTTCAGAATGAACCTTCCACCACGGCCCCATTTGTTAGAGTGGCCTAGCCTCCAGCATGTTTTAGGCTTCCCGCTTGGCCTTTTGTGGGTCTTTCCCAGTCTACTTTGCCCACTCTGCCTAAGGAGGAAGGAGGCAGACCTGTTCATCGTATCTCCAGCCCTAGAACAGTGGCCTCGTACAGTAGCCAAGTGAAGGGAGGAAAACTCGAAGACAACTCTGGACCCAACACCTACTGACTTTACAGAAAAAGGCTAGTCAACTATAGGAAGTGTCTATCAGGGCATGTAGGAGTGAATCATTAGGCTCAACAGTATAAACACACTTGTGTTATCAAATAGCAATTGGCCTGAACAGTCAACCAGTTGGCTATAATCCTCATCCTCTCAGCCCTCCATTACTGACACTTCTGTTCCCTGCACGCCACCCTCCACCCCAGGCCACTCACTAACAGATATTAACAGAGAGGCTAAGAAACTACCCCAAGGGCTACCATACAGCTGACTAGAAGGGCCCTTCTAATCCCCAATCTATTTTTGGACCTCTGCCCTACTTCTTACTAGTTGGTAGTGTTGGACTGAGCTAGCTAATCCTCCTAAGACTCAGTTTCATCATTTGTAGAATACAGAAAATAAAGCATTTATGAGAATAAAAATGGAGCAAATAAACCATGAAGCCCAGGATCTGAGTAATAATTTGAAATCTCGTAAATGTTCTACTCCTTCCCTCTGCTCCTCCTCTCCATTCTGCCGTATGGCAAGGAGGCCTTGAGAGGCTAACAGCTTTAAGCTAGCACATCTTGCTAAACAGGGTGTCATATCTATTCGATGGTAGACACTAGGGGGTTTGCTCAGCCAGGTTTTAACAAACAGTCAATCAATCAGTTGATCAATCAATCAGAGCTTGCTGTCATTATTCCCCAACTAGAACAAGGACTAACTCTATGGTGGCTGTCACACTGCCTCTGAGTGTTGAAGGAGCCTCAATCTGGCCCCCTATAATGCATCTCTTAGTTCTGTATTCATTAATCTAACACCACTGGCTCTGTCAGAAAGCAGGGAAGTGCAAATAGATGCGTGTAGGATTTTTGTCTCCACTTGACTCAGGTCCTGGGACGCAGTTCTGCATTGGCTTGTTCAAAGACCTTCTTAGATCTCTGGTTCATTTCGGCTACCACACGTAGCCAGGACGAGGGGAGACAGCAGAACTCCAGTGAGGTTGGGGGATTTGCCCTCTCCCTCCCGGCCAGATCACTTCGTGTTCCTCTATTTAAGGCTACAGCTGCAGTTAGGCTGTTCTTGCCTTCGTTGGGCTCTGAGAGCCAATTCCTCCCACTGTTGCTCAAGACTCCTTGGGCAGTCATGACTCTTGACTGTCACTAGCCTAAGGAGCTACACCAGCTCTTCCTGAGTCCTCTAGTCCCTGCCCACACCTCTGTAAATGAGCTTTTATTTTAGTTAGCGCTCCTCATTTACCCTCTTCAGTGTCATTTGCTAGAAAGGTATCCAGGCCCTTTTCAGATCTTCTTCCTACACCTATCATACTCCAGCCTTGTACCTGGCACTTAAAGACTGGATAATCACCCTTTAATAAATGAAATTATCAGTGGAAAAGTGAGCCATGAAACTTGCATTAAGACTTGTACGCAGAAGCACAAGCCGGCAGAATGGATGAAAACCATTGATATGGCCCTTGTTTACTGGCCAGATGTAGACGACAAGGGATCCAGGCAGGGCTGGGTTCCCAGAAGTGTGGGCCACGGCTGCAGTCTGTTCCGAGTTAGGGGGACACAGACTGTGTTCATTTTCAGTTCTTTGCCGTGTTTTTTTTTTTTTTTTAGCTTTAGCTCTGGATTAGAATCGGAAATGGCCCTCATGTGATGACGGCTGAGGCGGAGTTTAACTCTTTTATTAACCCCATTTGGGAGAAAGCTGGCTCCCACATTGTGAGAGTCCTTAAATGGATTACTAAGAAAGAGGATATAATTGATACCACTGAAAGAGACCTTTCCCTGCTCCCAACCTGTCGGGGAGATGACTGTCGTGGTAACACTTACATCTCTCCCTTGAATATGTTTTATTTAGGGAAAATTGCGATGGGATGAGATGGAGGTTGATTGGTCTCTGGTCTGGGTTTACTCATTCACCTGCACTGTATTAGCAACTCTGCATGTAGATAGGTGGCGAGCTCAACTTATTCAAGACTATTGAGTCTTTTCTGGCTTTGCTATAAAATTGTAAATAAGAAACAGATATGGAGAATTTGCCAGGATGTGATGAAAGCTTTTCAGAATAAAAGATAGTTGTCTAGGTTACTCAGCTAAGAAGAATAGATGGGGAAGAAATACGTTTAAAATGTTTGGATATTTTATTGGTGTTAGAAAGCATCTCAGCTATTCCACCTAGCAGATTCTTTCACAGTAATAAAGGGCCACTTCAATGGAATTGTCTTTGAGCTGATAAGGAAGATAATGAAACGGAGTATATTAATAGAGTCTATAAAGAAGGGGTAAAAGACTTTTTGGCATAGCTTATCAAAATAAGAAGAATGTACCAATTAACTGAAAAGATAAACTATAGTCAAAAGAACGTTCTAGGCTACCCAGAAGGCATTAATATAATCTTTTGTGATTATTTTAAATTTTCTATTTGCAGAAAGCAGATATGGAAATTGGAATTTTTATTAGTCTTTCTGATGCAGCAGTAAGAAAATCAAAGGGTTATTTTTTTACTTGGTTAGAGAATGAAGCATAAGGTGAATTTTTGACTTGTATAAAGAGACATCTCTTACAAATGCAGGGGGAAGAAATGGAAAAAAAGGAAAAGCCTAAACAAATGGGTGCTTTTTAAACAGACAAATTATCTGGAACCAGGAGTTTTCTGCTTGTACATATTCAACATCAATCACCCTAAAACTGAACCCTGGGATTCCCCTACCCTCACTCATCCAAGGTCCATTCAGATGGGCACAGACCTTGTCAGAGCGTCAGTGACTTGACATGCACATGGCTGCTTGGGCCAAAAGAAAGACAACACAGAGTAGGCCTTCCTTCTCAAGATAATTCAAGAAGAGTGCTCGCTCAACACCAAAGATGGGAGACCACGATGGGGAGGAGGGCATCTGAGAGCGGAGGCTCAGCAGGGAGATCTCTGCCTCCATGGGCACTGGCACCCAGGGAGACTCATCGGTGCTGTGTTTCCTCCCCCACCTTCTCCTCCTTCTCTTCTTCGTCATGTTGGCAATCAAACCCAAAACCTTATGCATGCTAAGCATGCACTCTACCTCTGGGCTACAAGGCAGCCCTTATTGCGTTTCGCAGTGGGCACACTGCTTCTGAATTCATTGCAAGCTTTCTAGAACGCATGGGCACAGCAGCAGTCTATGCAGGTTAGAAAGCACATCACCTTGTTCAAATTCAACTCCTCAGTCACTTAACTATGTGGAACTGGGATTCCTTAACTCAGTTCTCTGCTCCTCTGCTGCAAAGAGTAAATGATGGTGATCTCAGAAATTCCACAAGGACATGTAGTTGCCATCATCAGTATTACTAACACTTCTCAATCAAGAAAGGGCAATGTTACAAAAGCACCATGCCACAGGTGGCAGTGAAAATAATCAAAGAGTGTTCATAAAAATGTTAAAGCTGCCTGGCATGGTAGCACACACCTTTAATCCTGGCACTTGGGAGGCAGAGGCAGGAGGATTTCTGTGAGTTCAAGGCCAGCCTGGTCTATGTAGTGAGTTCCAGGACAGCCAGAGCTACACAGAGACCTTGTCTCAAAAAGACCAAAAAAAAAAAAAAAATTAAAGCCATAAAGCACCCCACAAGTAAATTCAAAAGCTGAAAAGTCTTTAAACTATTCATTCCCTATACTGCTGATGTGAAAACTGAGGCCCAAAGAGGCACAGGGGTTATCCCAAACTTCTGTGCACAGTTAATCCTCAATCAAGTCAGAATCTAATACTGTCCCAACGACAAAATCATGCTGTTCTACAGGACTATGAGTAACTAGCGAGAAGTGGATTCAGGCAGCAATGAATTAAGTGTTACTGTCAGTTGAAGTGGGCCAGCCATGAGTCAATGACATGAACGACACCCCTGGAGCCACACTAATGGGTCACTATCAACCACTGAGTAAAGAAGGAAAAGATCCAACTGCTCCAGCACTGAAATTTTCAATGAACGGTGTGTGGGAAGCTTCTTACACAAACCCAGGGTTGGGCAGAATTATTCAATATTTAGAAAAGAGACCTCATATTTCTTATTCTCTCATTCCATCAATGCCCATCTCAAATTGTGCTACCTGTCCACACAGCTGTGTGTTCAGCAAGGACTCTGACCCTGCCTGGGACTTTCCATCACTCCTTCCCGCCTGTCCATTAAGCAGCAAGATAAATTAAACTTTTCCTGATTGTTCTTTTAAAAATATTTATTATTTTTCTTCTATGTGTATGAGTATATTGCCTGCATATATGTAAATGCACCCATGCCCTGCCAATACCTGCAGGTCAGAAGAAGCTGATCCCCTAGAACTGGAGTTACGGACAGTTGTTATCCACCATGTGGGTGCTGGGGATCAAACCTGGGTCCTCTGCAAGAACGGTTATGCTCTTAACTGCTGAGCCATCTCACTAGGCCCCCTGATTGTTCTTTTAATGCACAGGCTGGAGAAGAAATTATAATCTCTGTGGAAGTGAAGCATGGTTACTCAACCGGACATTGCTGTCATCCAGATGCTGGACATGTTGACTTATTCATTTAGCGCCTTCTGTTTTCCTTGTCATTGGAACAAGGCTCTTCTATCAATCTTACCCAGCCAGCAGCATCGAGCCATACAACATTCTATCTGAGCGCTTGCTACAGTAACGAAGGGCTTTTCTGCAGTAGAATGGTGAATTACTGTGACTCGGGGCTTGGAAGTGTGATGTCGGGACAGTGCCAACATTTTTACAGGCTGAAGAGCTGAAAATCAAAACACTTGGGTACACCATCTGCTACTTACAGGACTCGGAGGTTCTTGAGTCCAGCAAAGTCCATCTTGGTGATCCTGGTGATGTTATTTCTGTCCAGGTCACTGCAATGGAGAGCAAATTCGGGTCAGGCTTTTTTCAGGTTACACTTATAGTTCATTCAACCCAGACTGGCTTGGACTATGGGATGCTGTGTGTCAAGGGGAAGGCAATTCCAATGATTAATGATATCCCTTCAGCATGCCCAGCCAACCTTAAGGAAATTGTATGGAATAATTCATTATGTATGTAGCAGAGCCCAGTTATACTTAACTAACCACCTTCTGTGGTCTTCTCCAAGTAACACACATATCTTTCAATGTCCCCCAATCTCCCAGTTTTCAGATCACGTTATGGAAGCAGAGCTGAGGCCTACTCCCAATTCCAGCGGTTCTAAGGATGAGCACTTGACCCAGACCAGACTTTTAAGCACCTTTAATATCACCCTTTGGCTACCACAGATGTTTCAGGAATGCATACATGATTCAAATAATAACTCTCTATCCTGGGATTGCTAAACCTCTCAGGGTTGCCTAAAGCCATCTTGGCACCACTAAAAGACAGTGTTCCAGGCCCAGAGGATGAAAAGAGACATTCTTCAGGCTATCTTGTAAGCGGGTGGATCTGCTCACACCTGGAGCCAGATCCCTCTGCAGTTGGCATTCTGTGAGCCAGTCTATCCCACCTCCTTTTGTATTTTGGGTTAAACCAGTTAGAATTCAAATTCCTTCTACTTGGAACCAAAAGACTCTTTACTGACTTTGGTACCTAGCTAGACATCAATATACAACACAACTTTGTCCAAAAGACAAAACAAAACTTGTCTATTTTCTAGCTAGTTTGTAAATTGCCCGAGTTTAACTGCACAGTAGGCTTCAACATAACCAAACCTGTGCCTAGCACATAGTAAAGGCAACTGCTAATTGCACACATTAGACAGCTGCGTGAGTAACTACTGCCTCAACTTGTAAGGTCAGGTTCCTGAAAATGGCCCCAAAGACAATGTGTCATGGAAGAGCTGAAAGCTCAAAATGGAGGAAGCGCCAAAGTTAAAGGAAAATTGACGACAACTGGGTAAATACTATTTAGTAAAATCATCTAAGACACTTGGATCCAAGAAAGGAGCATGAATAATATGTTACAATTCTTAATATTGGGCAATTAACAATAAAGCCCTGAATATTGTACCTTTCCGGCAAGAAACTTTTCAGCTTTCGGGCTCTTGGAATTTCTAAAAGGTGTCTGTAAATTGGCTTTGATTTCCCCCAGAACATTCCAAGCTCTGTCACACACCACTTAAGGGAGGGTCTGCTTTGGGAAAATGTTTTGTTGTGTGCTTTCATGTGCTGTGAACACCAGAGCACGCTCACATTGATTTAATGACTATAATATCACAGGGTGGTGTCATCTTAGGGGACCACTGCCATATATATGATCCAGCATTAACCAAAGCAACATGTTAGGCTACCTGGATATACCAAAGGTCATTTTCCAGCCATGGATCCCTAGGAAGACTTGTGGGTTATACAGTTGCACTAAAGAACAAGGAAGCAGTCTTCCAGTGTTTGCCCTTTGTAGAAGGAACGAACAAGGGATTACTCTCCTGACATGAGAAGTGACAGTATCAGAGCAGCCAAGCATGTCCTTGCACAACCTCCCATGGGCTCCACCTTGCTTCCTCCAGATTTTGCTCTTAGACCAGCCATCCAAGCTATTTCTTAGCTAGTCTGTGATGGAGTACAGCATTTCACCTTCTATAACCATGCAGGCTGTTAGCGAAGAGCCTAAGGTACATGCGGAATAAATCCAGCAGGACTGAGATGCCAGGGTGGGACACCAGGGGACAACCATGAATCTGTAGCCTCTCAGGTACCACCAGTGCTTTGTCACACTCCCCTTGGGATTGCAATGGATAT
The DNA here is from genome assembly GCA_009823505.1 of Rhizomys pruinosus. Lineage (NCBI taxonomy): Eukaryota > Metazoa > Chordata > Mammalia > Rodentia > Spalacidae > Rhizomys > Rhizomys pruinosus. Next base: position 805,723 of record VZQC01013731.1, read on the forward strand.
CTGGGGACCCTGACAATGGTAAATATGGCAATGTAGCAGAGAGTTTAATTATGGGGACACAGCATGGGACTGTAGCAGCTCATGCTGATGGCTGCAGCACTGATATTTTCAATTAATATTTATTATGTGAAAAGGTACAGAGTGTTCTACAAAACACTGCAGACATGGCAGGGTTGGGTACACTCTGGGGGTCCCCAGGCATAGTCCTGAGTTTAAGTCCCTTGGCCAACCACCTAGGGTAGCCTGATGTTTGAGGACAGGATGGCAACCATGACCCCAAGAGGGTTAAATAAGAAGCCCCCCACACTGCTTATCCAATGTGTATTAAACATGCAGTCTTAGCCTCCTCGATCACACTAATTAGTTGAAGTATATCCCCTTACATGCACTGTGAAATTTCAGTTCACCAAATGAAAACAGTGGCCCCCATTCCCCAAGCCCTGCATGCAGGAGCGACTCTCCGCAGAGACTCCTGGTTGCCATGCTGACTTCTTACTGGTAGAACGAAGGCTGGATTTTTGTGGCTAATAAAGAGTGATGGAACCCAAAGAAGGTACCTCCTGCTTCCTGTCCATGTCAGCATTCCCATGACACTACTACTTCCATGTTATCTGTGTAGAATAATGCAGACGGCAGATGAGAGGAAGGGACCCTCCCTTCTACCTGAGCTGCTACCTCCGTCTGTACTCCCCAAACACATGGAGCCAGACAGAAGCCAAAGAGCACATGGCTTTGAGGGGAGGTAAGTTCAGATTTAAATTCCTGACCCATCCACTACCTCACTCCAAACTGTATGAGTTTAAGTGACTCAGTTAAATTCTGAGCCTCCAAACTTGATGTACCCGCTCTTTTTTAAATATATTTTTACTAATTTTTTTGTGTGTTTAATACACAGCGTCTTAACCCTCTTTATCCTCCCTTCCCCACCGGCGCCCTTCCACAGCCTCTTTTACGTGTAGAGCACAGCGTGGTGAGGACATGAAACTTGGGATTCAAACATACTTGGCTGAACATGGGAGTTAACTAAACTGACCCAAAGAGCTGCTGTCCACTTGACCGTTGCTCTCCATCACCCCAACCCAGGTCCTTCTGGACTCGCAGTAAGACTGCTCGGCCTCAGCTTTGCCCTCTGAGGCAATCAGCATCTGTTGGCCTAGCAGCATTTATAGTAGATGTACAAAAAAGATGGTAGCTCTCTCTTCTCTGATACACTTGCCCTCAAGAGGCATGGAGTGTGTACTCAAAGCCCTTGAACTTGAGCCAGGCTTTGAGGCTGATGGGACACAAAGGACTGTGACAGAAAGGATGCTGTGAAATTTGAAACTAGAGGAGATAAGAGGTGACCTCCTAGTCCTCTCCTCCCTCCCTCTTACCCGCTCCCACTCTGTTTACTCACTTCTACTGAAAACTTGAACTGCCATGGGAGAGAAGCAAAAGGCCTTAAGTCTCTCATTGGCCAGACCAGGACAGAGAAGAGGGATGGAGGAGGAAGGGAAATGTTCCCCAAGGCCCCAACCCCACCTGTCAGATTCCTTTCATCCCAGAGCCAGCACAGTAATTGCATATACTCCTGTGAGATTTCAGCCCAGTCACCACCCAGCTACAGCATATGAGAAGGTCTGAGCCAGATCCACAACAGATTCCCTGGCCCACAGAATCCATGAGAGAGAGAGAGAGCACTAAAATGAGTGTTGTGCCTTAGGCCACTGACTTTTGGGATCGTCTATTTCACAATAGAGATGCAAGGCAGAGGAAGAAAAGGCAGCTAACTGAATATTTAATTCTCCAATAGTGGGGAAATGCTACTCCTATGGTTCTCTTCAGAGAGTTGATGCCTGGCTCCAAGCTTTGAGATCATCAGTCCTGACCCTGTGGTTAGGATGGCTCAAAGAAAGAAGGTACCTATGTCAGACGGAAGTTAAAGTAAAGAAGAAATGGCCTTTCTCTCAAGTAGACTGTTTTGCTTCTCGTCATCCACTTGTGCCCCTTTTCTAAGCCTAGGGAACAATCTGCGGAAGAGGGGGTGTGGTAGAATGAAGGGCTGTGATTGGGGTGAATGCTGAAACTACAGCAATATAGACTGGACACTTATTTGATCAACATGATTGTACATACAAGCCCCCCCCCCCCAGCTAGATGGTGGGAGCCTTGGGCTGTGTGGGTTTGGGCACAACTGCTTGCAAATTGGTTTTACATGAAGGATGCTTGTACTCATAACATTACTTACTGTTAAAAAAAAATGAAATAAAAAAAGTAAAAAAAAAATATTTCCCCATAAAAAAATGGAAAAGAAATGGCCTTTCTCTCGAGCTCAGAACAAGGGGTGCCCGTCTCTCCAGATGGAGCTTAGGGTTCCATGGAAATCACTGTGATATGACATCGCTCCATTTACTGAACACCATGGGAGGCTAGGGAGTTGACCATCAGGCAGACTGCATTTCCAACCCTTCCTTCAGCAGTGACCGAGTTTACAACACTGTTAAATGAGTAGAAATAACATGTTGTCTTCACACGTGAGCCATAAAACGCCCTGCCCAATGTTCTACACTCTTCCTTGGCCTGAAACTTAGGCTAGAGTGAGAGGATCCAGCAGTGGGGTTCCCGGGGTGGCAAATGGACAGAGCCTGAGTTCCTGGTGACTGCGTGGGACAAACACGCCATCCTCCCTCCTCATCTGCACACATTAGACACAGACATGCGCCAGAAATAACTCCCAAGCCACCCAAAGCCGGGAACTCTGTGGCACAGCAGTCTGCACTGACAAAGTGCAGTGTCTCAGCTTTCTACCCTTTTGCTCTTCTTCTTGTCTTTCCAACAGTTTGGGTGGTAGGTGGACGGAAACACACTGTAGATGTGCCTTCCTCAAAGCTTCTCTCTGCTGAGCCCCTACTGCGCACCAAGCACTGTGAACACTCTGTGTTCACCTTCTCTAATCTGTCAGCAATCATTTATTATCTCCCTTTCACAAGAGGAGGCTTAGTCTCCTCCCCTTCCCTTTAGAAGATTTTCATCCAGAAAGACACTTGACATGAGGTCACATGCCATAAGTAAAAGACAGGATTGGAACCTGGACCGTCTGAATGCAGAGGACAGGTTGTATGTGTGCGTGTGTGCGTGTGCGTCTGTAGAGGCAGACAGAGATCAACATCCAGAATCTTCCTTCATTGCTCTCCACCTTATTTTTTTTGTGACAGGGTCTCTCATTAAACCTGGAGCTCACCGATTGGCTAAGCTGTCTTGCCAATACCCAGGATCCTCCTGTCTCCACTTCCTGGTTCTGGGATGTCAGGTGGACACCATCATGCTTAGCATTTCACATAAACGCTGGGAATCCAGATTCACATCCTCGTGCTTGTACTGCAAGCCCTTCACCCACTGAGGCGCCTCCCTGGAGACCCACAGCCCAGTGGTTGTTAGCCATACCACCTCACTGACAATTTACCACTAGTCTAAGCATTTTACTGTATGATTAACTACTGAATGGACAGGAAATCAGAGAAAGTAAATAAAGGAGCAGAGCGTCCTAGCCCTACGCCTTCATGAAAACAAAAAGATACACTACGTGGCCCGGCTGTTCCCAGGTCCAGCAAAGCTGTCACAGCTCCTGCCCTGTGTGTCCACTGATGCTGGGAACAGGAAGGCTGAGGCTCTCAGTAAGCTCGAGGACAGCTGTCTAGTTCTTGCCCATGTCTCATGTCTGCCATATTGCCTCTGGAAACAGGCATCACCATGGTGATATCCTGCATTGTTTTTCCCCATCCCAACCAATGAATCATCAAGCGGTGCTGAGGCTGAGCTCCGTGATATTTTCACATCTGTTTGACACCTTGTGTGGAATGGGGAGGAAGAGGAATTCAGAGCAGCACTGGAAAGAAAAAAATGAAACAAAAATAACTGTCTCGGGCAGGCTCTCGGCTCTGTCTTGGCGCATGTATACTTGAACCCTTCTTTTTGTTTACTCTACACCACCATTCCTACACATCTTTCTTTGTTTCATGGAACATCTGGGAAGAGGAAAGTGCAAAGATCTAACCCCAGTGAAACAGCTCAGTGTAGAAAAAAAAAGCCTTCAGTGAAAACTCCAGACGACATGGATTTGAATCCAGTTTCCTCACTTTTCAGCTGTGTGGCCTTGGCAAAGACACAACTTCACTCAGCCTCAGTAATGTATTACTACTGCTGTTGTGACTTTCATAAAATATGACCCTAACTGCCACCTCTACAGGATTATCTTGAGGCTCAGGACCAAAAGCCCATGAGAATATATGTAGTCTTCAAAGAGCACTTGAAACAATTCAACAACTGGGATGGAGAAGACACCATGGTATCAGGTAGGGTGTGGCTCAAAGAGGTGTTTATCTGTGGTGGGGAAAGGTGTAAATGGCTTCCAACCTTCAACGGCTCAACTTAGTATTTTCCTACTTTACAACAATATAAAAATATACTCAATAACTCCTTTTTTTAATAAGTTAGAAACTCAATAGTTTGTTGTAAAATTGACATTGTGCTAGATGATTTGCTAACTTTAGACTAAGATAAATGTCTGTGCTAAGGTTGGGCTAAGTTAGGATGTCAGTAGGGTAGGTGTGTTAAATGTGTTTTTCACCTACTGGATTTTCAGGTTAGAGTGGGATATAACTAATCTACAACCATCATAGGTAAGCAGCATCTATACACAAAGAACATACCACAAGTTCAGACCAGACTTGGAAAACCACCTGCTTCCTACACAACTCCATACAGAAGAAACGAAAACAAAGTCTCAATCCAAAAAGAATTGAAAGAGATGTCTCAGAACATGGAAGAGGGTCTCAATGTAAAAGAGCAGAAGGGATGCAGAACACATTGCAGGGGATATGTAAGCAGAGACTGGCAGTTAACCCTCATTGGGCATCATGTCTACAGGCAGCACGTCAACTAGGTAGGAGGCTGGATAAAGCTCTGTCCATTTGCAGACCTTTGACTGAATGGTTTGGGAGCCATAAACAAGTTGACTAAAAATGCATAGAATACAGCTCAGTCCTTGCTCTCAAAGCACCTGAAGTCTAGTTGGGGAGACTAGGACTGGCTGTGGACTACGATCTTGGAAAACTTGCAAAATTGAAACATTAGGAGATGGGGTGTACATTCCATGGGGAATAGACAGAGAAAGAAGGTGGGAACTCAGAGACAAAACCTTTCAGCAGAAAGAAAGGAAGAACACAGGAAGACCTGGTGACAGCAGTGGTAGGAATTCTAAAGAAACAAAGGAAGGGGACCAGGCAGGAAGCTCCTGAAAAAAGCTCGTCGCTGTGTTGGGATAATTCACCACAAGACCCTATAGGTGTGGAGACCCCTGCTTTGAAGTGGAATAAGAGGGGCTAGAACTGTGGTGTCTCGTGCCCTGATTTCTACCCAAGGCAGAGTAAGTTGGCAAAGGGCTCTGGCCTGAGTTCCAGTTACCTGCTCCATCCTTTCCACCCTGGCAGACAGACCTAATGGACACATCAAGACTTCTTGACAACTCTTTCACCTCCCAGGAAGGTGGGCAAGAAACTGGAAGGAAGGACTGACTAAGGACAAGGAATCCATTCTCCCTGACTACCTATCCAGGTCGGCAGGTTTTCCTCCAAAGCCATAGCACCTTTGGGACCCTGTCCATTTCCTACCCCCAAATACTTCCTTTTGTTTCTCCAGGTTAGAAGAGAAGCAACTGCTCAACTGCTTCAAGTCCTGGGTTCAACAGTGCCTCTGTTCTTCTCTAAAATGGTCCTCATGTAAACTGATCCTCCATGAATAATCATCTGAGTTTTCCAACTGGTTTCTGCTTCTTCCTGATGCATCATTAATTCATTCACTCATTCATTCAGCAAAAAGTTCTTCGCTAAGCTTCAGGAGCGATGACAAATGCTGGGAAACAAGAGTAGGATGGGTCTTGTTCTTAAAGAGCTCCGTTTATGAGGAGCAATTAAAAGAGAGATTACCATAAGGTGTGACAAACTATATACCACAAATTCACAAATGATTTTATTTTTTTATTTTATGTATATGAATGCAGTGCCTGCATGTATGTAAGTGTACCCCATGTCATGCAATGCCCATGGAGGTCAGAAGAGGGTGTTGGATCCCTGAAACTGGAGTTAATGGACAGTTGATAGCTCCCATGTGGGTGCTGGGAATCAAACCTGGGTCCTTTGCAAGAGCAGCCAGTGCTCTTGACCACTGAGCCATTTTTTTCAGCTCCACAAACACTTGTTTAAAAGGTCAGATAATGGGGGTGAAGAGATGGCTCAGAGCACTGGGAGGTCTTGCAGAGGACACAGGTTCAGTTTTCAGCAACCATATTGCAGCTAACAACCATTTGTAACATCAGTTCTAGGGGTTCCAACACCTTCTTCTGGAATGCCTGGGCATTCAACACACGCAATGAATTTATATACATGCAGGTGAAACACTCATACACATAAAATAAAAACTAATAAATCCAAAGGGCCAGATAGCAAATAATCTGAATTGCCAGTCATATTTTCTTTTTTAATTTTTTTCATTATTTTTATGTGTAGGAGTGTACTGTCTGCATGTAGGTTGGTGAACCTGTGTCGTGCAATGCCGCAGAGGTCAGAAGGAGGTGTTGGATTCCCCTGGAACTGGAGTTAAAGGTGGTTCTCAGCTGCCATATGGGTGATGGGAATCAAACCCTGGTCCTCTGCAAGAGCAATCGGTGCTCTTAACTGCTGAGCCATCTCTCTGGCCCCATTAGTCATATTTTCTAGCAAAACTATTTGGCTTTGTTCTATGGTATGAGAATACCCATAATAAATGAGAATACCATTAAATGAATGGGGGTATGTATGTGTATGCATGGCTGTGTATCAAAAAAACTTTGTTAACAAAACTATATCAAAGAGAGCTCAAGTTGGCACATAGGTCATAGTTTATAGACCCCTGCTCCATACCATGTCAGACGGATAAACAAAAGCTTACAACAGAGTATGAACGAAGGGAGACGGGGCTTATGCCAGTTAGGAGGCTTCCAGAGAAACAGGCATTTTAATTAAGACCTCAAAAGTGAGCTGGGCATAGCCAGGTTGACATGGGGATATATGACAGGTGGGGGAGGGGGGAGGAATGATTCTGGGAAAAAAGGAAACTATATATAAAAGCCTGCAGGCACTGCCTTAGGGTAAATGCAAGCAGACATTTTTTTTGGCTGTTAAAACAGGATACAAAGAAAATCAGGTCTTTTCTCCCTCCCTTCCTAGCTCCTTTCCTTTTCTTTAATTTTTTAATTTTTAATTTTATTTTATTTATTTATGTGTATGAGGTGTACTGTCTGTATGTAAGTTTGAGCACCCGTGTCGTTCAACGCTGCGGAGGTCAGAAGAGGGTGTTGGATTCCCCTGGAACTGGAGTTCTCCTGGAATTGGAGTTACAGACGGTTCTCAGCCGCCATGTGGGTGCTGGGGATCAAACCCGGGTCTTCTGCAAGAGCGGTCGGCACTCCTAACCACTAGGCCATCTCTCCAGCCCCGCTCCTTTCCTTCTTTCCTCTCTCTTCCTCCCTTGGTTTCCTTCTTCCTTTATCAACCTCCTCACTTTCATTCTTTTTCCTTTCCTACAATAAATCTTTCTTAACCACCTACTCTTGGCTTGGCACTAAGTTTGTGGCTCGGGCTAGAATGTTGAACAACAAAGTCCCTTTAACAAAACTAATTCCCTGGGAGACTGTGGAAGGGAGACTCGAGCCCCCCACCCCACCCCGTCTCTAATCTCACCACTTTTGCCTCTCATTCAGCAGAAGCAGGGACCAATGCCACACAGCAAAGGTGATGGAATAGGGTGTCTTCTTGCCAAGGGACTATCTCCTTTTCCAGCTGTGAAGGAGTGGCCACATTAAGGAGGCCCACGTGGTCAGCCTCCAACATCAGCCAGCTAAATACAGGAACTGAGTCAAGATGGCTTAAAGAACCAGAAGCCCTCAGTGTAATAACGGGCTGCAAAGGACTTGATCTGCCAACAACTGTGAGCAAACAGAAGTGGCTTGAGGTCAAACCTCAAGCGACGTCAAACTGCAGCCTTGTCAGACCCTGAAACAGAGGCCTTAGCCAACTTTGAAGTGACCGATGCGACTGAAGTGGCAACTTTTGTTATACGACTGTTTAGCTAGTGAGAGCAGGTAAATGTGATTGGGCGAGACGCAGCCATAAGTAAACCACAGGACGAGAGAGATTACAATAATGAAATAACCAGAGAATAAGTTTGGGGGGATGATAAAGACAACAAATATGGGGTGCAAGGAAGTAGAAGCCCTGCCTAGTCTGTGTCAGTTAGGGGAAACTCTCTTGGGCAGAGATATTATGTTTGAGACCAGAGGAAAGGAAGCCAGTGGACGGGGAAAGTTTCCATCTGGAGGAATACTAACAAAAAGGCCGGGAGGTCCTGCAGCAGAAAGACCCAGACAGAAGAGAGAGGTAGGCAGCACCCCAGGTCCTGGCCAGAGGCCGTGGCTCATGGCAACCACGGCAGGCGTCAGCAGGGCAAGGACTGGGTCAGCAGCTATCACCAACCTTCCCTGCATACCAATCCCTCCTTGCAGTCCAGTTAGCATCCTCAAAGGTTGAAAAGCCTCCATGGTCTGGCACCATCCAAATCCTACTGCACCCCAAAAGCTTTATTGAAGTCCTAACCTTCACTAATGTGGACGTGACCTTATTTGAAACAGTCTTTGTGGGCATAATCAGGTTAAAATGAGGTCATTAAGAGGGAGCTTTAATCTAGTGTTGGTCAAAGATGAAGACAGAGATGGAGGAATTATAGCCTGTGAAAGTAGACCCAGAGAGGAGAGCCGTGTAGCTAACCACACGAGGAGCACCACAGACTGCCTGCCACCGCCCAAAGCCAGGAAGAAGCAAGGAAAGATTCTCCAGTGTGGCCTGCCAGCACCTCCACTTCGGATTTCCACGCTCCAGAAACAGAAAGAAGAAATGTCTGTCATTTGTAGGCACCGGGACTGGGTGTTTGTCAGGACAGCCCCCACAAAACCAGCACTCCCAACTTCCAGGTGCCCCCTGCAGCCTTCCCACGTGGGTTTCTCCCTTCCCTGAACTCCTGAACTCCTGGATAGCTCAGCCTCTGCACAACTCATTTTGGTCTTTCATCACATTCCCTCCCACCTCCTGTGCCGCTGCCTGCTTCCTCTGTGCCTGACTTGTCTCCCAGAGGACCAAAAGGGATACACCCCACACTTCCTCCTGGACACCTTGGATGAAGTAAGACTCCTTAGAGACACTCGGGGAAGTGTATACAGTACTCCTGGGGAGGGGGATGAGGCGAAGGAGATTCTGTTGGTTGGTGACAGTCTTTTTATAAATATTTCATATTCTGTGTCTCAGTAGTTCCAGTGCTTTCTGTGGCAATTATGTATTACTTGGTATCTCCCGTCCCCCTACACATGCAAAAGAGTACTGAGGGGCTGGAGAGATAGCCTAGCAGTTAAGAGCACCGACTGCTCTTGCAGAGGACCCGGGTTCAATCCCCAGCACCCACATGGCAGCTAAGAACCAGCTGTAACTCCAATTCCAGGAGAACTCCAGTTCCAGGGGAATCCGACACCCTCTTCTGCCTCTGAGGCATTGCACGACACGGGTGCACAAACCTAAAAGCAGACAGTACATTCATACACATACAAAAATAAAAATAAAAATAAAAAAATAAATAAAGAGTACTGAAAAAAAGGAGCCTAGCTGACTTAAGACCCCAGCCCTAGCTAAAGCAAACAGGCAGAGTGACAGCATTCAAGGCTAAAAAATGGGCCATCAGTCCCAGACAAATAATGATCCTTGAGATGACCCCAAATCAGTTCTCTGAAGCTGTCCTGCCCAGTGTGTGCAGTTCTGCCTTTGTCTCCTCTCTCAGCCCACAGGACTTCATGCCATCCACTCTCCCACCCTGATGACAGACAGAAATCAGCACGCGTTCCAGAACCATCGAACTCCCATCCTAGCAGGTCCCAAGCAGCTTCCCTGTGAGTCCCTCACCCCGCTCTCCTCTCAAGCTTGCTCTCCAGGCTCACCCAGCAGGAGGCATTATTCACGTATTTTCTGGATCCTGGACTTCATCCCCATCACTTACATAACCACACACAAGTTTAAAAACATACACATGCATTCAGGAAAAGAAATGGCTGAATTTGCTTAAAAAAAAAAAAAAAAAAAAAAAAACTGGCTTCACACTACCACAGTTGTTTGGGAACTAAGCCTCCCTGGGCTACATTTCTGGCTTGGCAACTCTCTAGCATATCTAATTTTACACCTGCAAAAGCCTGCATCCAGCCCTGTGCACAGAGCTACCTGCAAGGTGAAGAACGGGCCAAACAGAGGGGCAACCTGGGTTTCTGGCTGGGGTCACAGGGAGGCTGTGCAAGGACCTGGGGGTCTCTGTTCTCCTTCCTGGCAGAAGAAGGAAGTGCTCCCTTCCTTGTCTTGTTCAGTTTTGTTTCATCTCCAGGACAAAAAGACATGCGTGGGACACAGCAAGCCCTGCACTGGGGCAAGTAGAGTAGAATTGGAAACTCACAGTCCCTGAGTGGATTCTGGCCTGCAGACCTGTTTTGTCTGGTTCTCTTTGTGATTTTCATATGTGTAAATTAATTGGCAATTTTGGAATACTTTGTCTATAAATCTGGAATTCTAGTCTGTCTCAAAAACAAAACAAAAAAAACCCAAAATGAGATAGATAACTCTGGGCCTTTGTGGCTACCACAAGCTAGTGTTAAGAGGCACAATGTGTTTGCCAATCAACCAGCCAACTGATCTGCTTGCTCTCTTTACTTGGTCATCTACTTGGTTCTTTTTTAAAATTTATTTATTATTTTTTATGTGTATGAGTGTACTGTCTGCATGCACCCGTGTCGTGCAATGCTGCAGAGGTCAGAAGAGGGTGTCGGATTCCCCTGGAACTGGAGTTAAAGATGGTTCTTAGCCGCCATGTGGGTACTGGGAATCTAACCCGGGTCCTCTGCAAGAGCAGTCGGTGCTCTTAACTGCTGAGCTGCCATCTCTCCAGCCCCTCTACTTGGTTCTTACAGGCATGTGACTTTGAGCTCTCTGCTGCAGAAGGAGGAACCTGGAATCAAAGGCCTGGCTGGGATCTTACCAGGTGGTGGTATGATTTCAGTCAAGTTACTTAGCCTCTCCTGAGGCTTCTGTTCCTTATCTTTTCTTACACTTGCATTTATTTGTTGTTGGTGGTGGTGGTGGTGGTGGCGGTGGTGGTGGTGGTAGTGGTGTGTGTGTGTCAGCGGGGGGGGCATGTGGATGTGGAGGTTAGAGGACAATTTGTGGGACTCCTATATTCTCTCCTTCTACTGTATGGGTCCCAGGGATAGAACACAGGTCATTGTCAGCAGCAGCATCAGCAGCAGCAGCAGCAGGCACCTTCCCCTGCTGAGTCTTATCACCAGCCCTATTTCCTCATCTTTACGGTGGATGTAGTAACAGAACCTACTGCCTAGGATATTGTGACAATTTCATGAAATAATAACCATAAAACCATTCTAGCCATACTTGGTCACGTGGTAATTGCTACTCAAGACTTAACCATTACTACCAATTTTGTTGTTTGCTATTGAAGAAAAATGTCAGCACATGAGAAATAGAAGATGATGACAGGACCTCAGTACCTGATTAACACTAGGAGATACTTGGTACAAGCCGTAGCCTCACCCTCAACCTCCCTGCTCTGATCCACACCAGGTATTCTGAAGAGAGAATGCTTTCCCTGTGATGGAAGTAGTATATCCCAACCATCATCCTCAGAAAAATAAGCAGATAAATAACATTTCCTAAACTCTTATGATGCCTAAGGCAAATTACTCTTTTCTGAGCAATAATAACCTTGAGGTGATAACCATCAATCCAAAGGGCCCACATGCTATGTTCCTCTGTCATGTCCAGCAGTCTCAAGCCCTTCCAAAGTCTCCCCAGAAGGCCCTTTCTCAAAACTCATCTCCACACCGCTAGTGGTAGTATTCGACGAAATGGGTCTTCGGATGATGGGAGGCAGCAATCCCAAATTCTGGGAGTCGGAGGCGTCATCCTTTGGAAATGTGGCAAGACACATAGGAAGCATGCTACGGCAGAGACACTGCTACGTGCTCACTACACTGTTTGATTTCTCCCTCCGCAAAGGATAAGATTAAATTTCCCACACCCTTTGCGTCTAAGTGGGACCATCTGACTGATTACTGATGAAAAGAATGTGGATGGAAGTAATAGATGCCACTTCCAGGCCAGGCCATAAACACCCTGAACAGCATTAGCCTCTCTTCCCCTTTAAGTTCTGTTCCTGTCATGCAGAGGCCATGTGTAAAAATGGTGATTTCCCAAGATGGAAGGATTCTGGGATCCTGAGAGACTCTGTGGAGCATAAGCCAGCCCCCAGTACCCCTTCCCCGCCCTGCCCCAGACCAGTTGTACAGGACTGTGATATCGGAAGAAGCAGCAAGTTTTATAGTCTAGTACTGATATCTTTGGGAATATTTGTTCTTGCAGCACAGCCTAATCTGATATATTTAGGAATATTTGTTCTTGCAGCACAGCCTAGTCTATACTGACTGATATACCTAGTGACAAACCAGAATGGTAAAGGTTTGTGGAAGCATTAGAAACCATGATCTTTCTAACTTATATCATGAACTTGTAAAAGTTTCTTCCCCAGGGCTGTGGGGATAGCGCAGCTGCTAAAGGCTGAGGCTAAGAACCACAAAAAAAAAAAAAAAAAAAAAAAAAAAAAAGTTCTTCCCTATCTTTGTTTTTATTTTTTTTTTAATTTTATTTATTTCTGTATGTGTATGAATGTACTGTGTGCATGCAGGTTTGTGTACCCGTGTCGTGTAATGCTGCGGAGGTCAGAAGAGGGTGTCGGATTCCCCTGGAACTGGAGTTCTCCTGGAATTGGAGTTTCGGATGGTTCTCGGCCACCATGTGGGTGCTGGGGATCGAACCCGGGTCCTCTGTAAGAGTGGTCGGCGCTCTTAACCGCTAGGCCATCTCTCCAGCCCCTCTTCCCTATCTTTAAAAGAAAAAAAAAACTAATCTATTGACTCACAAAGGTCACAATTTATAACAATTACTGGCTTTGGATTCCATTCTTGTCTTATACATTTTTTTTTCTGAAAAAGGCTCTTTAAGTCCAGTCAATAGAGGTACAAATCTGCAGCTGGCAACTTGGGGAATAGAAGTAAATTTCTGCTGAATGGGTAATTATTATGCAAGAGCCAGTGTGTGCTGAATGTCTACCATGTGTCACATTATCCAGGTGCCTCAGTTCAGCTTATGAGGTCAATGAGGTGGTCCCATTTTATGAATGAACAAACGGAGGCATGGAGAGAGGAAAGCCCTCATCTAGGGTCATAAGCTGATAAGTAACAAATGAAAATTTATATACAAGCAGTCACTTATCAGTGCCTGAAAGTTCAGCAACCAGAAAGATGCTTAGAGTCTTGAAGAATGAAAAGCAAACTGAAACATCTGGTCAGAGAATGTTAGTGACATCCCATAGTTTTAGCTAAACTAATAAACTCCAACTTCTCAGGATCAGGGCCACAGCTTAGCTATGTGATTCCCCAGGACTCAGCATAATGTTTGGCACATAAAAAGTACAAATAAATAAAAAAATAAATAATAAATCTATGGAATGATGGAATCACTTGAACTTGAGCTCTTAAAAATACCAAGTGGAATTATTTTTATTTTATATTTTTAAGATTGTGTGTGTGTGTGTGTGTGTGTGTGTGTGTCCCCAGAAGAAGTGAGTCGGGTCCTGTGAAACTGGAAATTATAGATCATTTTGAGCTGCCTGAGGTGGGTGCTAAGAAATGAAATTAGGTCCTTTGGAAGAATGGCAAGTGCTCTTAACCAACAAGCCATCCTTCCAGCCTGAATACCAACTATGTTAACTGACTTGGACTTGTTCTGCATTGAAGATGTCTCAAGATATAAAATTAATGTTACTATTTTATTTGCACCTGTCTATCTGAGCATCGGAACTCGAGTGACCATAGATTATTATCCAATAAATACCTTTTACCCAATAAGTACTTTTGTAAGTCAGAGAGGTTGTCACCAACATTATACATGGAAAACAGGCAGAAATTGGGACTGTCTACGTGTCTAAGGCAAATCACTAAAAATAGTCCCCTAGCTACAAACATAGGTACTCGGGACAGAAATACTGGCAAACTCAGTAGGGGGACAGAACTGCTTATGATGTCTTTGTTCTTTAGTTGTTGTTTGGTTTTTGAGAGAGGGTCCATTTATGTAGCTCGGGTAGCTTCTGAACTCACTATAATGGTCCAGACTGGCCTCGAACTTGTGCTAATCCTCCAACCTCAGTCTCCCAAGTTCAAGAGTTAAAAGTATGTACCACAACCCAGCTAAGTCTTTGTAATTAAGAGCTTCTATCTTGTCCACTTGGCACTTAGACGATTTTTTTTAAGTCCATGGCTATTTGTAAGACATGGCACAATTGTACCTCTCGACAGTCCAAACCTCCAACTCTGACCAACTTGTAACATAGGTGTCATGATCACTTTAAGAAAACAGGAAGGAGCAGCCCATGGGATGCAATGATTGCTGCAAGAATATAAACATGGATTGCATTGGAGTTGGCTACATGCTCTGTATAAACACTAATAAAGTGAGTTCAGGCTGAGCTGTGACTTTAAAGGAAATTCTTCCCCATAAACATGTCCTGCCATGCCCTAATAACTCTTTAATTTGATGCACATTTGGGAAGGATGATGCGAAGTAATCACAAAATAATGTTAAGGTCTGTTGCGAAGGGGGCGGGGTATGTGATGCAACTTGGAGCTAACACCATCCACCACAAAGTTGGCTTCTTTACTCATTTCACACATGGAGAGAATTTGCCGAGTGACATGAAGGAAATCAGAGGCAGGTCTCTGCAGGTTCAGCACAAGGAAATTTTGGGTGTCATTTGATGGCGCCATGAAGATTCTCGGCTGGTCCATTTCTAGGCTGTCTTCCCTATTTGTAGACAGTAAAAGTGGTTCACATTTCCACACAGCCTCTCCACTTTCTAGAGCAGAGCTCTTCCTATTCAACTACATACCAAGCTCCCTGAGAACAGAGAGTGCTTGCCACATGCCTAGATATCCAAAGGGCAGAGACAGCTCTGAATCCCTATAAGAAGGCACAGTGCCACAAAGTCAGTGATGAGTACCTAGGTGCTATAGCATAGGGGCTTACAACCAGTCTTGCAACTTGCTCATTGTGTGGTTTGAGAAAACCAGCCTTATCACCTGCAAAATGGCTTAAGAGTGCTTGCTGGGCCTCAGAGGACTTGTGAGATGAACAAATGAGATCATGCAAAAGAAAGGACTTTACACATTTAAAGAGACTTGAACAAATGTAGGAATCAGTATTACTGGGAAAACTACTGACTAGTATTTTTACATATACTGAGTTTTCATAATATATCTAGTTCTATTCATCTCCCTTAAATCCTCCCAGCAATCCCATAATAAATTGTATTATTATTGTTATTATTATTATTATTATTATTATTGCCATTTGGTGGGTGGGAAAGATGAAGGCCCCAGTTCATACACATTCTAAACCCCACCCACAGACTCATGGTTCTGAAGGTCAGATCTAGATGTCTGGGCTCCCTCTTTTCTTACTAAGCTCTCAAGAAAATGAAGGCACAAGTTTCTCCTTTATTAGCCTGTGGGCAATGAGGACTAGGGCTGGCTTGAGGACCCATCTAGATCTCCAGTGAAGGACTAGGCAGGTGAGCTTTTTAATCAGATGACTGTAGTTCACCCCTTCCAGAACCACTTACTCTTAGACCAACTCATCCCTGTAAAACAGCACTTGGCCAAATGTACAGCTGATGCTCTTCACTCCTGTCCAAGTTCACTTCTCAAGCCTCCACAGCTCTCCACCTTCTGTAAGACAAGAGGCCTCAGTCCAATGCCCCAGCTGCCTGGAAATGCAGCCCAAACAGCTCATCCACCAGGCAGGTCCCTCTGGACAAATGGGGCTCATTCCAGGCCCCATGCCTTTGCCCAGGCAAATCTTGCATCTGCAGTGCCCTCTCCCCCAGAACGAAATGAACTGCAGATGTCAGGAAGCTTGGCCGAGGAGAGGGGACCTCCTTCAGCAGACTGAAGAAGAGTTGGAAAGGAAGAGAATGTCTTTACAATGAGACAGCACGACCAGGGCAGGCCCGCCAACCTCATACAGGCGGGAGCCACTCTTCGCCATCTGGCACTGATAAAATGCCAAGGGACAGGACTGAGGCGGGAGGAAGAGGGGCCTGTCTTGACTGTCCAACCTGTCCTTCATGTCCAGACTTAGGGAAGGCAAGTCTCCTTTCATCATCCATGAAACTGTATCTTGCTTATTATGACAATTTTAAAAACTTCCCTGATTATTCCTTGGGGAATCCAATTTGTTTCCTTTGTAAAGAGGAAACAATTCTCTTCTCCGTTTGGGAGGTGGGGACATTCCATTTATCTTCAGGGGGGAAATCTGTTTCCCATTATGAATCACGTTCTATTCATAGGTCTATTTGTGAAGAATAAATCTCTACACTTCGCATAGGGGAAAAAAAAAAAAAACCTCTCTTCTTTACTCTCCTACAAGCATCCATAAAGACTCACCAGAGAGAGGCTCCTGTCCTGTCCTCAATCTTTTTAAGAAGGATTGGGTTTCCAGCCCTTGCTCTGAAAGTAGAAATTTTTACTTGTGCTCTGGAAGTCAGCATTATCTCCAAGTCATCTGAAGCACCTGACAAAGCCTACCTGCAGTTATGCATTCAATATGGAAGCACAGATTACAATAACTCCAAAGCCCCTCCACCCCCATGGTCTATGGTAGGGTTGGCAAACTGCAGACCACAGCCAAGTCAAGCACACAGCTTGTTGTTCCATGGCCTAAGAGCTAAGAATAGATTTTATGTTTCTTAAATGGCTAGAAAAAAATTAAAGAGCATAGTATTTCATGACACATAAAAATTACATGAAATTCAAATTTCGATAAGCATAAATACAATTTTCTTGGAACATCGCCACATCTGTCCTTTTACATAGGGCCTGTGGCTGTTTTTCCTCTATGCACACAGAACTGAGTCCTGTCATTCCAGTGTGGTGGTGGGGTCTCCAGAAGCTAAATAATTACTTGCCAATATAAAATGTTTGCTGATCCCTGATTTAGGAGCCTTGATAGGCTGTTACGGTCAGAACCAAGGAAATGACAGGTAGTCTACAGGATGCCAAGAATAACCATACCACAACAGCTCTGGAGGCAAAGAGAATGGGTGACCACGTGGGCCCCACAGACAGGCTCAAGCTCACTCAGCCCTTGGCGAACAGAAGTAGTGGCACAATTTTGAGTCTCAGAAACTCCACGTGCCTCTTTCCTATCTGTAAAATGGAGCGAACCTCTACCACAGGCATCCTCCTCCCTCGTTTGGTTGGGTTGAGAATTGAGTTCATCTACACCAAGCAGTCTGAATGGACTCCTGTTACCACCAGTACTGCTACTTATACAACTCCAGGGGGGAGGGCTGTTCAATATAAACATTGAAAATAGAATCCCAGGAGCAATCATGGAATTGGAAGGTGATTCAGGAGCTCAGAAGCACCTTGGCCCTGATAGGTGTATTATAATGATAATTGCACAGACAGGCTTTCCAGATGGAGGAGACAGGTCATGTGTCATTTTATTGCTATATGCTTTCCCATTATGAAGGACATTCAAGAGGCAACCTCAGATGAGCTAGGAGGCTCCATCTGAGGTGCCCAATCCTGTCCCCATCTTGCTTGCAGCTCCTGGCCTTGGTCCCTGAGATAGGTCTCCAGCACCCATTCCTGCTATTACACCTTGCTTGGTCCCTGAAAACTCTCAAGCAATGGACTATTTTAAGCACAAATTAAAGAGTCCTCTGACCTGAATGGCTGCAATTTCAGGCTGTGGTTTGTTTATTCTGACGTGGCTTGGGGCCTGGTGCTGGCGCCTGGGGCACTGCAATGGGATCAGATTGTTTTAGCAAAGAGGTAAGAAGCTCTGCAGGAACCCTTCACAGCAGCACTCTCTCCACGGAAAAAAGAAGCGAGGGATACACAGATGGACAAATAACGCAGTGGGAGAGCCCTATATTCTAGCGATGGAAGCTAAAAATAGCAACACATCAGAACTAAGCGAAGCCTTGGAAGCTATGTAGGACTTCACACCTCAGAGAAAGGGACTTGCCAATGTCATTCCCTAAGCTCAAGTCTGTGCAGTTTCGTCTTCTGCCCACTCTAGGGCTGATGCAGGCTTCATCATTAGAACCCTTGCCACAGACACTTTCATCACAGGCAAGAGCCCAACTGGCTGAGACCATAGACGAAGACTGCAGATCTCTCTTCCTGTGGAGAGAAGTGAGCCCACAGACTGGCAATGTGCAATGGGACCCAGCACTGCTGGTGTAAGTCTACAGAAGGGAAAGTAAAGACAGAAGGAAAACTGGGCGGGGCCAGGGCACAGGCTAGCCGAGCTCTAGATGTTAGGCAAGGGGGCTCAGGATCAGATTTTGTTCGTTCTCTATGACCCTCAGCTCTCTTGCTCCTGGAGGGAGAAATGCACCTTCAGGACACTCGCTGCAGTTTCATTCTTGTTCCATTTGCATCCTGATCACAGATCCACCTTGACCCAGGACGCTGGCTTAATTCCCAGTCTGCCCAGTATTCCCTTGTGAAAACCTTTTTCTATCTATTATTTTTATTTAATTTGTATGGGTGTTTTCCCTGCATGTCTATAAGTGTCCTCATGTTGTGTAGTACTGCAGAGGCCAGGAAAGGCATTGGATCTCTTGGAACTGGAGTTACATATTGTAAACTGCCATGTGGATGCTGGGAACAGAACCTGGGTCCTCTGCAAGAGCAGCCAGTGCTCTTAACTGCTGAGCCATCTCTCCAGCCCCTCTTGTGGACTCTTTCTAAGGTGTTCGCCCAATGTTGGCTTCTTTTTTTTATTATTAATTTTATTTATTTCTGTATGTGTATGAATGTGCTGTCTGCATGCAAGTTTGTGCGCCCGTGTCGTGCAATGCCGCGGAGGTCAGAAGAGGGTGTCGGATTCCCCTGGAACTGGAGCTCTCCTGGAATTGGAGTTTCAGACGGTTCTCGGCCGCCATGTGGGTGCTGGGGATCGAACCCGGGTCCTCTGTAAGAGCGGTCGGCACTCTTAACTGCTAGGCCATCTCTCCAGCCCCCAATGTTGGCTTCCTAATCAGCCTATGAAAGTAGAACCAGCTCCAGGAAGGAGCAAGATTATGAGTCCATTTGGGACTCTGTGTTTTCAGAGCTTCATGATGGAGCCTCAAGAGCTGACTGCCCATGAGGCCAGAAGCAGGTTTTGCTTGAGCTGCTGACCATTTAGCCCCATGACATAGGCTGCTCTTGTTGTTTATTTGATTAAATATTAGTTGATTAAAAATAAAAGGATTGTTTAAAATATCCCTATATCGGTCCACTCTCTAGTGCTAAAACAAAATACATTTAAACTTTGAGCATTTCTGCTCACAGTTTGGGAGTCTTAAAAGTCTAAGCCCCCCCCCCCCCCCCAAAAAAAAAAAAAGAAGCCGGGCGTGGTGGCGCACTCCTTTAATCCTTGCACTCGGGAGGCAGAGGCAGGCGGATCTTTGTGAGTTCAAGGCCAGCCTGGTCTACAGAGTGAGTTCCAGGATAGCTGGGGCTTCAGGGAGACCCTGTCTTGAAAAAGACAAATAAATAAATAAATAAATAAATAAATAAATAAAGTCTAAGGTTGGGTAGTACCATCTGTTTGGCTCTAGTGAGGGCCCCATGCAGCAGTGTCAGGGAGGGGACATATGAAGGAGAGATCACAGAGCCAGTCAGGAAGCCAGAGAGCCCATGGTCAGGCTTGCACCTTAGAACAACCCTAGCTGGGGTCTAAGAAGAACCGCATTAACCTTTCCAAGGATGGTGCCCACGTGACCCAATTACCTTACACCAGGCCTCACTTCTTAAAGATTCCACCACTTCTACACTCAAACAGTGTGGACCCACCCTCCCGCACTTGAACCTCTAGGGAGGGTACAAGCCACGTCAATTTGGCTGGGCATGTGGTACTCAGTTATTCCCTGACTTGACAGGCAGCCCAAGCGACCCACTTACATTACCTGTCTGGGCCAGGTAGGTAACTGGATTAGACAAGCTTTGCTACTACACAGTGTTCTCCCATCTGGTGTAAAAGTTCCGTTAAGAAAGAAGCCAAGTGTAAAGCCCATCCCTTGCTCTGCTGCAGAGCACCATGTCTTACCAGGCTCTGCTGGGACAACGGGAGGTGATTTGAATGCACTGATGCGATCCTGTCCCTCACTCACAGCTTCCAATGACACAGAAGAGACCGGGGGGCAGGGAAGGAAGGAGGAATGCTCACCCAATCATCCTTCTGGGAGAGTCAATCCTGCAGGCTACTGAAGCAGACTCCAACTCCCAGAGTCCCAGACATGGAGATGGCCTTGGGTGAGCCAAGCCTTGGCTCCTATAAATTGAGAGCAGCTGGCACTTGTGAATACCCCAGTCCCCTGGGCCCAGGCTGAGTACGCGCGGGTAAGCACCAGCCCTTTCCCCCTTTTCTTCTTGCCATGCTTAATTACACCAGGATTGTGCTGAGTCAAGCAACCTGCTGGGGTGGAGGCCCCAGCGTGACCTTTCCCAATGCTCTCAGCTAGCATGTGGGGCTCACGTAACTGGGTGTGTTTCCACCGAGAAACCCAAGAATAAACTCAGCGCTGAGGCACACAGTGCCAAATGCTAAGCCCCACACCTCAGCCCCTGGCAGGAAGGCCCCTTCTGAACCGATAGAGAACAAAAAGGCCTTGCAACAGCCACACCACCTGCATGCATCCCCCACTCCTGCCTCCAGCCTGTAAAGAAAGCCACTTCATCATGGACTGCGGTGACCAGCAGTGGCCCAAAGATGGCCACAGAGAGGGAGGCAGGCAGGCTTGCATCTCGAAGGTTACCTTGTGGCTTTGCCAAGTTTCTCCAGAGGCCTGACTTCCAGTCCCTATAACCCCCACCTTAGAGCATGAGAGATGCTCACTGTGCAGTGCTCAGGAGGAGGGTACAGCTCTTCCCTTCTCTGCATGTGTGGACATGCAGATCCACACATGTGGGCAGCCCTCTGTAAATGCACAAGAAAAAGAATCCACAGACCAAATGTTGTAACTCGGAGGTTCTAGGCCTTAGCTGTGCATTAGAATCACCCAGGGGAGCATTAGAAATCTTGCTGCCTCAGCCACACTCCAGACTCACCCAGCCAGAATCCCTGGGGATACCTATCAGGCATCACATTATTTTAAAGCCCTCGAGTGATTTTGATGTACAGCAGGGGTTGAGAGGAGTTGCTGGAAAATTCCATCTACCAACTTTTGCTATGAGGCTCAACTCCCAAGCTGGAGTCAGGCTAAAGATAAGAGGTTGCCCAGGCTGTTGACCATGAAGCTGCACTAGTACTAGTCATTCAACAAACACTTTTGAAAGCCAATCCAGTACCAGGTCTTCATAAGCAAAAAAATCTAGGGAATTCCATAAGATATAGAGTCTTGGGTGTCACCTAGCATGGAGTTCAGCCTTTAATGACACTAGTTTCTAAATCATCCAATCAGTCTGCTAATACTTATCAAGCATATCATATGTACAAGGCTCTGCACAAGGGGCTAAGGAGTATGGTGTAAAATTCCTGACCCCACAGGAGTGAGACCCAAAAGGGAAAAGCCTAAGAATTTACACATTGAGATGTAAAAACAATATGGTTCATGAACAAGAAATGAACACGCACGCCTGAACGATTCAAATTAACCAATATATTTGTACCATAATGCTAGGAGAACAATGAATGCAGCATCCTATCTTCAAAGAACTCAGGGTGGAGCAATGATCTCCAAAGTGGGCTCCCCAGACCAGCCAATGCAGCAATACCCAGGGAACTTGCTATGAATGCACATTGTCAAGCCTCACCCAACCTTCTGGGGCAGGACCTTGGGGGCCTTGAGACCATCGACCTGCATTTGAATAAGCCTTCCGGTTGTCCTGGGGCCTACCCCAATTGGGAAGTCTGTGCCATTGAAAAAAAAGGAGAAATCTCAGATTGATGAAAGCACTGAAGAATTTGACTCTTGGCTCTGACACAGTTTGGGGAAACTTAAGATGGTTACTTTAATGTCTTTTTAGAAATTTCTAGGGGCCAGAGAGATGATTGGTCAGCAGTTAAGAAAGAAGAGCATGGTGACTAACAACCTTCTGTAAATCCAGTTCCAGGGGATCTGATGGCTCTCTAGCCCTGTGGGGAATTGCATAACAGGGGTGCACTTATGTACATGCAAGGAATGCACTCATAGTAAAATATCATTTAAAAATTCTATGTGTATGTGGCTATGTAGTTGAGTGCAGGTACCCAGAGAGGACAGAGGCCTTGGAGCTCCCTGGAGCCAGAGTTACAGGCAGTTGTGAGCTGCCCAACTGATGTGGATGGCTCTTGACTGCTGAACCATCTCTCTAGCCCCACACTTTAATGTCTACTGTGTCCATTTTATCAACTGTGAAGTATTACACAGTAAGAGGTAATGAAGCCTCCCATGAAAGAATACATAGATGACATGTAAAACTCACGAGTACAATGCCTGGGACATTCCATCAGTGACCTCAAAAAGAGCAGTCACACTGTTCAGCAAGTGAGTACTGACAGCACAAAGGAAGCAAAGAATGAGTTAATTACTACATGCCTGATGGAGACTAGATTTGACAAGCTCAGAAAACCAACACCCTGCAGCACGTGGAGAAGATGTGTTCATGATAGGACAAGGCTTTGCTAGATTGTGAGTGGTCAGAACATGAGTCTGTGAACTTGAGGCCACCATTTTCTTAGCTCAGGCTTCAAATGAGACCTAGTCTGCCCACTGACACCCATAATATTGGTTAGGCACTTAGACTCTGTGTTTAAATACTTACTAGTTAGATAATGTTAAATGAGTCATTTGCAGACATTAAGTGAGTTTTCTGCTGGACGTTAACGTCATAGGGTTGCTGTGAGAATTAGACACGATATAAGTAAACCAGGTATCCTGAAGCTATGAATACAGTTAAGTGGTCTATAAATGCTACCTATGCCTATCATGAGTGGGTCAGCTGAGTGTGATCTTGATCTCTGCTATGTTCTGCCTGGCTGAGATTCTTCCAGCTGAGTAGCATCATTTCACTCAGATATTAGGGCCACAAAATGGCTTATTGGTTTCTTCATAATCACAATATCTTCTGAGAGCTGCATATATATAGATAGGGTATAAGTGCCTGTATCACACCTATCCATGTTGTCATGAGCCCTGGGACACCGGTATCACCACATCCTAATGAGGAGGCTGAAGTTGATGCCTTGATATTATAAAACTACCATGCATCATAGGAGACTCATATTCAACCTTCATTTTAAGGGCCATAGTATTTCAACTGCCATAAACATCACTCCACTTTCCCTCAGAGGCTGCCAAAAATCTTCCCAACATGGTACACCCAGCCACAGTTTCTGAAGGCCAGGCTCTTTCACAGAGTCACTGGGTCACACCAAGTATTGGAAAGGGATATAGCTCATGACTGGTGTCTAGAGAACAGAGCTCACAGGACTGGAGACCCTGGGGAAAATCAAGTTCTGGGTTCTAATCTATCTACTCCCAGTTTGTGAATGGTGGGAATGGGGCAGAGGCAAAGTCTTTCTTTCCAATTCAAAATTGTGAACTAAACTTAAACCCAGGAAGAGCTCAGTGGAAAACAGCAAGAAATTTGAAGCAGCTTTCAAATGCCATTCTTCTCTTCTAAAAGCAGTTTTATGACTGGAGAAACAATACAACAAGTTGAGTCCCTTTTAACCCCCCCCCCAGGTCGCCTTCCTTAAAGGCCAAATTGTGGTCTTTTTTCTTCCTGCCCCCACCCCTACCCCCCAGATGCCAACTACAGGAGATCTGTGGACCCAGAATGCCTCTTCCTGAGGACTCAACTGTGTCGAGAACAAACGCAGATGGGAGTGGTTGGTCTCCCTCTTCCCTTGAAGCTCCTAACACAGATTCCTGGAGTTCATTACCAACTTGAACTGCATCCTCTACCCACTTTGGCTCAATTGGTCCAAAGAGCAGCCCAGATGCCCTCAACTGGAACAAAGAGGACACAGCCTAGTTGAGATTCTGTGTTTTTATAACAACTATTAACAATTCATTCTCCTTCAAAGCTCACAGTTACCTGTAAGGAGCCAGGTTACCTCCGGCTGACCCCACCTGCCAAAAATATTCCTGCATTTTCATTTTTATCATCTTTGTGTTTCACAGTTGCCATGGTAGTAAAATTTACACTCAACAGCCTCACTGCCATTTTCAACTACAAATAGAATTATTGTGTTCCCAGCTTGGCTCTGCAGAAAAAGAAATATGAGTCTACTACAGGCCAAGCCCTGTGTTAGGCAGAAGGCTTGGGTGTTGAGATAAACAAGAAAAGGATTTCTGTAGGATTTTTCTCCTTTCCTAAGCAGCCTTTCTACAGTGTTACTCTTATGATACAATGTTTTTCAATTGTGGTAAAGTATGTAGAACATATTTGCCATTTTAACTAATTTTTTGGGGGGGGGGTCTTATCCAAACAGGGTCTCCCTGTAGCCCCAGCTGTCCTGGAATTCACTCTGTAGACCAGGCTGGCCTTGAACTCACAAAGATCCACCTGCCTCTGCCTCCCAAGTGCTAGAATTAAAGGCGTGCACCATATTTTAACTATTTTTTAAAAAATATATTTTAAGCCAGGCGTGGTGGCTCACACCTTTAATCCTAGCGCTCGGGAGGCAGAGGCAGGTGGATCTTTGTGAGTTCAAGGCCAGCTTGGTCTACAGAGTGAGTTCCAGGACAGCTGGAGCTACAGGGAGACCCTATCTCGAGAAGACCCCAGAAAAATATTTTATTTATTATTATTTTACTTTATGTGTATGAGTATATTACCTGCATGTATGTAAGTATACCTGTGTCATGCAATGCCTGTAGAGGTCAGAAGACGGTGTTGGATTCCCCTGGAACTGGAGTTACAGACAGTTGTTAGCTGCCACGTGGGTACTGGAAATTGAACCCAGGTCCTCTGCAAGAGCAGCCAGAGCTCTTAACAACTGAGCCTTAAGTTCACTGTTTGGTTATCTTAAGGACATTCACATCATACACCCATCATTACCATCTATACCTGAAACTTTTTCATCACCCCAAACAGAAACTCTACCTATTGGCTAGTTCTCCATCTACTCCCTGCCCAGCTCCTGACAACTTCTTTTTTATTTTATTTTATTTATTTTTGTATTTGAATGTATATGGGTGTGAATTTGTCATAGCACACATGTGAAGGTCAAGACAACTTATGGGAGTCAGTTCTCTGCTTCTGCCAAACTCAGGTCAGGGATCAAACTCAGGTCATCAGGCATAGCAGCAAGCACCTGCACTTACCCGTCTCACCAAACCCTAACCACCTCTAATGCTCTTCCTGCCCATGAATTTAAATATTAGGGATACTTTATATAAATACATGGTATCATACACTGTTTGCTCTTTTGTGTTTTGTCTCTTTTGCTCTGTAAAATGCTTTCAAGGTCTATTAATGCTGTCGTGTATTCTAACTCCATTCCTATTAGTGGATGAAGCATATCCCGTGGCATACGCCACATTTTGCATGTTGTTTTTCCTTGAGGGACACTTGGGTTGTTTCCTATTTTCTATTGTGAATAATGTTATAATGAACACTGGCATACAATTATCGGTTTTGAGTCCTTGCTTTGGGGTAGATACTTAGGACTAGGATTTCTGGCTCACCTGGCAAGTCTATGTTTAACTCTTGGTGGGGGGGCAATCATTCTGCTTCCAACAGCAACTACATCATTTCCACCAGCAAAGTATGAGGCTTTAACACTCTCCACACCCTTCCTAAGCACTTGATGCTATCTGAGGTCTGCTCTTTGCTTTGTTTTGCTTTATTATAACCATGATAATAGGTGTGAGCAAGTTATTTTCTATAAGAGAAAATTGGTGAGGTAATAAATGACTTAGCCAGGTCCCTCTGCAGCCATCACAGGTGCGTACAGGCATAGAGCTTTGTTGAATGAATGAACCAATGAATGAATGAATGAATGAATGAATGGTCTCTCCCGTTTAAATGCTTATATTGTTTCCACACCCCTGAGTCAGAGCAACCTGCTGCTTTACCATCAGGGGAAGTAAAAAGATTGTAAGCTGCAGAGGGTCATGGTTAAAAAAAAAAAAAAAAAAAAAAGCAAAGTAGTGAACTGAATGGACTGGTCCGCATTATAGCTGTACGCCAGGTATATGTCCGGTTTATCTCCTTTCCGCCTCAGTTTGGATCCGATCCGAGTCCTGTATGCAGTAAAATGGAACAATAAAAACACTTAGCATGGTGCCTGGCCCAGCATAAAATCCTGTAAAAGTCAGCTCTTGCTATTCCTATGAAGTCTAATATTCACACACAGACCCAAACCAAAGCCCTCCTCTGGATAATTGCTCTCACTCCCAACACCTCTGGGAAGGAGAAAAGGTTCTAGGATGAGGCCGACTCCTGGCTTAGCCTTCCTAATTGTCTTCCAGGCTGACTGGAAGGACCGAGAATACACATCCACATGCACAGCTCAGGTCTGCGATGAGGCGCTCAGCACATTTCTTCTCCACTTGGGCTACTAATCTCTCTAGCTTTATTCTGACCAGGGGTCTGAGAACAAAGCCACCACCACCACCAAGGCCTACTGCAAAGCCACAGAGCCCACAGTCTAAGGGCTCAGAGAGAGAGAGAGTGTTTCCATTGCACAACAACCCAGAGGCAGCGCAGGGGTTGGAATTTCCAAAATAAGGTCAGCAAACAAGTCAACAATTCAGTAAGAACTGCAAGGGGCTGCCCCACAAGGACCCCAGTGAAAATGCAGCAGGAATAAGCTAGGAGGCTAGGGGCAAGAGAAGTATTTCACAGTGGCAGCCCCATAATTCTAATGTACATAGAAGGGCAGCCTTCCACTTGGCCTGACAGGAAACTTTGTATTAAATGAAGCATATTGAAAATATCTAAGTTTTATGGAATAAAAAAAATAGTTCCTGGACCTATACTTCACTTGTATGTAACTGAAAAGTTTTCCTGAGCATGAGCATGGAGACCCTCAAACCGAAAGCCATGCTGGAGGAGGTGAAGGAAAAATATCACATGACAGGACTCTGCAGGTATGGGGTGGAGCTGGGTAACTAACAGCAATGGGTCCTCTTTACTGAGCTCTGTGCAAGGTGTACCCTACACACACACACACACACACACACACACACACACACACTCACTGTCTCATTGCCGTGGTATAACAACACAAGGGTGAGGTAGTGTTAGCCCCATTTTATGGAGGCGGAAGTAGTCCTAGAGTAGAAATTTGCTGAGTCTTATGAGAAAGGAAGGAAGGAAGGAAGGAAAGACGGAGGGGGGGAGGGAGGGAGGGAGAAAAAAATTCTGTGACTGCTGTGCTTTAGATCTCAGAGACACCTCCCCCGACACTCACATTGTAGAATATTTGCATATTATATTTATTAACCATCTTGGAGATGAGCCATAGGTTTAAACATGAAAGTCACTCATGTTTCACATACCTTTGGTATACACAGCCTGATATTAATATTATATAGCATGCTTAAAGCACCAGTGTTTTGACTGCAACTCATCAAATGAGGTCTGTTATGGAATCTTCCACTTATGACACCACATTGGCTCTCAAAAAGTTTTGGATTTGGGGATAGCCCAGGGCTTGGATTTTTGAATCACAGGTACTCACTCAATTTGTATTTCAGTGAAATCACTATTATTCAGCCTCTCCTAGTGACAAAACTGCCACATCCTTAGAGTTCAACCTAACAGCACATCACATAAATTAAGTTGAATAAAGTATATATAAATTATAAATGTCATTTTTACATATTGATTATATATTTTCTATAAATTATGCAATATACTTCAGAGGCAGAATGCTGAGAGGTTGAAAACATGGATTCCTGAGTCAAACTGCATGTGAGACTTAGCCCTGCTCCTGAAGAACACTGGAGCATTAAAGAAATCATGTCTACCAAAAGTACCTTTGTTTCTCTTCTATAAAATGAGCTAATCATAGTACTAACCTCACTGGATGGCTGTGAAAATTGAGAAAACACAAACAAGGTTCTAGAGGCCCGCCTAGTACGTACGTATTACCTAGCAGTTGTCATTACGGATGCTTTTGTTCATTAATTCCTTGGCAAACCTCAGTCTACTGTCATTACATGGTAGGAAGAGTAACACTCAAGAGAATGGGTTGGGATTATTGGGATTATACATTCAGCAAAAATGCTCGGGAACTGGGTCTAAGTCCCAAATCTTGCTGTTCTCTATGATGTGCTTAGTCTACCCCTTTCCGCTCCCCCTCCTCAGGGTCTTCCCATGTCTTCATTTGCTTTTCAGAGACAGGAAAGGCTGGACCAGCTGGTTTGGTGACCCCTTTCAGCATCTCCATGCAAGGTAGTGCTATACCAAAGCAGCAGCTTCAGAAATAACAGGATCAAATGGTTTCAATCCCATGGAGCGTAGTTTCCTTGGCCATGTGGCCAGAAGCATTCTGTATTTAAGGGTCCAATTTTTTTTCATCTCTGCTATTTCTTTCCAGAATCCTCAGTACATTTCCTAATTAATCACTCCCACTTAATTTCCTAAAGCAATCACATCCTCCCCGCAGGCAAGCGGCCTCGTCTCAGGCAGAAACACATACACCAGCTGGCCCCTCAGCTACGTGGGAGTGTGTGAGCAGCCCTTGGACTCAGCCCAAAAGTGGCACAAACAGAAAAACGCAGCCTAGGGAGCTACACTCTTCACAGCCTGGACACATGTGGTTTCCTAGTGAGCACAACGGACACTGGGACTTGGCCATCCAAGGGAACAGAAGAACTGGCCGGAGCATCGCAGGACGCAGGACGCAGGACGCAGGAATGTACTGGACGGCCATCTGCTCTGTGCTGCCAGGCAGGGAGGTTTGAGTTCTCCTCTCAGTTCTGTCAGTCAGTCATTTGCTGTGTAACTTTGGGGAGGAGCTTTCATGTTAAGCCCCAGGTTCCCCATCTTTAAAATGAGAGCAGTAATATGTACCACAGAGAGGCTATAAGCCAGAAACCACAAATACAGCAGCTTAGAGGCGCTACACAGGCGAGACAAATTAATAGAGTCAGGCTCAACAAAAGAGAACCAGCATGCCGTCGCTGTCAAATGGCAGCTGACCCCACACACTTGGAGTTGGGGTTGCCATAGGGAGTGGTAGACACTGGGGTAAGAGAGCTGTGCCTCATGGAAAAGCCAAGCACTTACTGCCATGAGCCAGGCTGACTGCCTGTTGTCAGACTTGCTAATGTTTTGAAAAGAGGCTAGAAATAGATTTATATATGTATTCACCCACTCTTAAAATGTTGGCAAAAAAATTAACATTAAAAAAAAAACTACGGAGATCACCGGGGAAATGGCTCAGTCCATAAAGTGTTTGCCATAAGAAACTAGGTTTGACCTCCATCCTCAATTGCCCCATAAATATCCAGTCGTGGTGGCATACACTTGGAATTCTAGGGTGGGGAAGTGGAGAGAAGAAGGTCCCTGGCCTTCCAGAGCTCACTGGCCAGTCAACCTACCCGAATGGATGAGCCTCAGGTCCCAGTGAGAGAGCTTACCTCAAAATATCAAGGTGGACAGCCCCTGATGAAGAACACGCAAGGCTGAACTCTGGCCTGCACTCACATCCACACATATACACACATGTATGTATAAAAGCTACATGCACCAAACACAGCACAGGGATGACCTGGGTCTGGCCAACCAACCACTGATTTGCAAACCTTCTCAATGTAATTATTAATGGAGACAATGTAATATATAAAGCAGTCCCCCGTGTGCATAGCACATAGTAAACACTCAATAAATGGTAGCCAGAGTTGTTCTTCTTATTATTACCATTAGCTGTTCCAGCATAGAACCCCCATCTGTGACAATGGATGTGGATTCCTAACAGCTGCTTGGTTCATGGACAGATGTGCAAACCTCTGGGGGCATTGCAGAGATTAACTACTGTGCATTTACAAAGTTATGTTGCCTTGTTAATGTTAGCATACTTCATTAAGAGTAAGTTAGACAGTCCCCTCAGCTGGAGGGGACTTTTGTCACTGGGGGGGGGGGCATTTGGCAATGTCTAGTAATGCTTTTTTGCTTGTCACAAAGAAGGGGGTCTACTGCGCACTAATGGGTAGAGGCCTGGGATGTTGCTAAATAACTTATAATAAACACAACGGCCCCACACAACAACAACAATAAAATCCAAGCCAACATGTCAATGGGACTGGGGTAGAGAAGCCCTGGGCTACATGGAAGCTTTCCCTTGCATCCTGCTTATTGGAAGACTTTATGAAGATAAAGGATTGTGTAGGTTTCACAGGCTATGGGAGAAGCCAGCAGGTGAGAGAAACAGCATCTGTAATTCGCCCCTGAATGATGCTCCGAGCCCTGCTTTCATTCTGTCACCTACAGCATCTTCTCATTGTGTTAGCAACTGTCACACCAACACATTTCCTTAAAAAATTCCATTGAAGACTGCCCAGATTGCAAAATGGGCTTGGGGGAAACTGAGGACTTGAAAGATGAACTTCCTGAGCTAGCCCAGGTTACTCGGCAAGTCGCAGGGCAGAACTGAAACAAAAATCTCAGTCCTGGTCAGGAAGACATTATTCCATTTTCCCGTTGCCATGGTAATTATAAATCAATTTTGTCTATCCATTAAAGCAGTTACTCCATAGAACGTTTCTCACAAAGCATTGTTGAACTGGCCCTAGCTCTTCCATGGATGTGAAAGTAATCACATTTTTGTGTGTTTTATAATTCTGGCTACATTTATAATTGCCCTTCACCTCAAACGGGATAAATAAGTGAGGTTATATTGCACAACGGTTGTCACGAATTGCTATGGATACCCCTAAACAAAGAAAACTGTGCTATAAACAAAAGCAAGTGATTTGTGTTTACCTTATAAGAGGAAATCAGAGTGACCTTTCCTAGCCCCTACCTTATGCTAAGCATTTTACATATCTTATCCCACTTGCTCTTCCCTATAATTTGAAGAATTCCTCTACTTTAATTTTCTCGAATTCTGTTGCTCATCAGAAATACCTGTGAGCTTTATAAAATCCCAACAGCCAAAATGCACCCCAAAATCATTAAATCAGGCTCTCGAGGGATAGAGCCCAGGCACTGGTAATTTCATATATCCCCAGGTGATTCCAATATACAGGCAAGTTTGAGAGCCAGGCTTCAGGGCTCATTACTCTTATTTTACAATGATGTTGACATCCTTAGGGAAAAATGAACCTGCCTAAGGGCACCCAGGTGGCGAATGGTAAGCCTGTGGTCCAAATGGAGGTCTGCCCTTCTCCAAAGGCCACAGGGAAGCTTACATTATGCCATTCCCTCCCAAGGAGTGAGTTACTCATAGCTCACTCTTTTAGGGTTATGAATTTGTGAACCTGAGAAAAAGAGAATTCTCTTGAAGAGAGAATTCTATCAGAGAGTCGTGGAGTTAATGGAAGTCATAGGGCCAGGTCTGCAGGATAGGAAGGTAGACATGGTCCGTCCTCTGCAAATGCACAGGTGAAATGGAAGACAATCATGTTCAGTCTTTCTGTCCCATTGGTCAAAACTCCTGTTCCAGGAAAGAAGCATTCAACTGACCCTAACCTGGGTCACACGCTAACTCCTAGGCTGGGAGAGAGACCTCTTGTCACAGCCTACCCCACAGGTGCAGAGGATGACATCCCAACCAATATATGAAAAGTGACTGCTAGGAAAATAAAATGGATCCAGCCTAGGTAGTCAAAATCCAACCCAAGAAGAGACCAGAACCAAGAACGACTTATAAGAGCAGGAAGGTCCAAGACGATCTCATCAGTACAAGACCGACACCAAGAAGAATCAGCAAAATCGGATGCCCTGAAACGAAAACCACTAGAGAGAGGATTATTCTATGGAGATAGGACACCGGCAAGGTGGCCATAAACAACCCCCAAATCATCTGCAAAACAGTATGTTTGTGCATTTTTCTAAAGACAAGCTAATTAAAAAACTCAGATTATCTAGTTTGAAATAAAAGAAGGTTAGAGCTCTTGGAAGAATAAACAGAGGGGCCCATGGTCCTAAGAACTATCTGGAAAAGTCAAACCCAATGTCCTGGCTTTGGGATTCCTGCACAAATATGAAGCAGGAGAATAATGTTTAAAAGGAAAAGGACCAAGAAAATGGGACACAAGGTTGGAGTTATCAAGCTTTCCTACAGTGATAGTGGTAAGAAACAGGGATATTTGGTGCAGGAAGGAGGTGCATGGATCTCTGAACAAAGTATACCAGCCAAATGGCAACTGTAACCATTAGAAATCAGTCATAGACATGTTAAGAAAAGAATGCCATGGGCTGGAGAGATGACCTAGCAGTTAAGAGCGCCGACTACTCTTGCAGAAGACCCAGGTTCGATTCCCAGCACCCACATGGCGGCTGAGAACCGTCTTTAACTCCAGTTCCATGGGAATCCGACACCCTCTTCTGACCTCCAAGGCATTGCACGACACGGGTCCACAGACCTACAAGCAGACAGTACATTCATACACATACAAAAATAAATAAAATAAAAAAGAATGCTGTTTGGGATGCTCAACCAGGACCCTGAGTACCTCTCCACAGGTCTGGTTCTTCACCCTTTGAGGACATCACTGTAGGTCCAGGCATCTATATAGTCTTCAGTATCCAGGGACTTGACCAAAGAAACCATTGTAAGTGATTAGTGTTGGTTGTTCAATGCATGCATTCTGTGGATAAACCAATAGTCAAAAAGTTGCCAGAACTGGGCATGGTAGCACATACCTTTAATCTCAACACTTGGAAGGCAGAGACAGGCAGATCTCTGTGAGTTCAAGACAAGCCCGGTCTACACAGTAAGTTCTAAGCCAGCTGGGGATACAGGAAGACCCTTTCTCAAAAGGACCAAGAAAAAAAGTTGCCAGAATTACTCGATTTATACATTAAGTCCCTACTATGTGCCGGAGTCTGAGTTAGGTTACAAAGGTATCTACATCTCACATGAGGATTCTATAACTCAAAGAGAGGAAGGAATTTTCCTCAGGCACACAGAAGTGATAAGATTCAAATCTCGGTTTACCTGAACTTGAATATCATGGTGCACATGCCACAATGGCACGGCCTCCCAGCATCCAAAGTTAGAGCAGCCACTGCGCATGGGTACTTTGCATATGTTAACCCTAAGTCTTTCCAAGTATGGATGGATTCATGTATTATGTTTCTGTTTGAATGAAGAAGATAATTTGCTGAAGGGCACATTTTGAGTTCGGCTCTCTTTGGCTATAAAGCCTAGGGTCTTTACATCAAACCTGCTGCCTATGCAAGCTAATTTGATTTTTAAGCATGTGTTGGCTTTGACCCATTTCACGAGCATTCTATAGAGAAATGCATAGCCAGTCCTCTCAAGGAAACTTTTAATCTAGTTAAGAGATTGGATTCCATGGTACAGACGTCACCAGGGATAAGTATTAGTATATGGCTATCGAGGTTTTAAACATAGCTGTTATGAGAGATTTCTTTCTTGGAGAATCTGGACTACTTCCCTCTGCCAGTTAACAAAAATTCCTGAATACTGGGGACTGTGGATGCCTGGATCTGGATGATGTCCTCACAGGTTGGAGAACCAGCCTTCTGGAATGAAAAGCAGGGCCTCCATCAAGTGTCCCAACATCAAAGGTGTTGCATGTCCCTTCTTGGGATCCCCAAGCTACTAGGTAATAAATGAGCCTGGTCTGTAGTCGCCATGCTCTGAGGAAGCTCACTTCACCCAATGTTCCCACCATTGTACATCCTCTGGTCAGTAGCTGGAGCCGAGCCCCACCTCAGCCATCCTAATTGAGGTGCAGATATGAACGTTTTCAGTTATCGAATCTACTCTTCTCTTACCCTTTGAAAGGTGAGGACACCGAGGTCTGGCATTCTGGTACTATCTGCCACATCTACCAAGCCTTCCCTAGTCCTTCCAGACCTACACGCTGAGGTACAGATCACCACAGATAAGGCCTCCATTGTGGGTGGGGTATATCCTGGATCCTGACCCAGGGAGTCACAGATAAAATGACTACTGCCTTACAATACTCAATTTCCAAGGTGGTTGGTTTCTTGAATGGCTATTTAGTGCCTGACATGGTCTGCTTCATCTGGACTTCCCAGAAACTGAGAGGGCAGGTTACTAGGGAAGAGCATGCCAAGATTGCTCAGTGAGCGATGGCGTTCAGACCCACGTCCTACTAACTCCAGTATCAGGAATTGCTGTGTTACAGAGTAAGGGAAATTATGTCTTTGTATAAAAACCTACAAAACCCCTAACCAATCAGTTTTAGGAAACACGGACTGCTATTTCTGAAACTAAACATCTTTTTCTTTCTTAATTTCAGAAGGCTTACTGTGGAGCTGAGCTAATTATTTGAGCCTTAATCAAGGACCAGCCACTCCCCGAAGCAGCTGTCCTGGCCTCTCTCTTGCCTCTAAAAAGTCCCAGGGGTCCATCGGATATTGGCTCAGATCTAAATCCCAACTCCCAACCCTCAGAAGCAAAGAAGTATAGGGCTAAAAGAATCTTTGGAGATCATCCAGTTTACCTCCCTCATCACTTTTTAAGATGAAGAAATTGAGGCCCAGAGAGGTCAAGCAACTTGTCCAAGGTCACACAGTGTGTCAGAAACACAGCTAGGTCTCCAAATTCCCAGGGAAATATTCTTTCTACTCCACCATACTGCAGTTGCTAAAAATTCTCCAGAGCCGCCTCCCTCAGCCTTCCTCTTGACAAAGCTGTTCCCCCCCCACACACACAACTACACACAATCACATTTGGCAGGAGGTGCTATCAGCCCTGCTTTGCTTGTGAAATGCTGTTCTGCAACGGGGCTTCTCTGTTCATTAGCAACACACAAAGAAAGCCGTAGTGTGGTCTTCTTGGAAGGTGTTTCTTGTTTTACAGACAAGAAGTGAGCTTCCTGGCTGAATGGGACTCCAATCAGCACGCAGCTCCCATCTAGAAAGAACCTCAAGGAGACTTAGGTCTCTGCAACACCTCTAGAGTGTATCAGCAGGGCACATGGCAGGGAGAAGCTTAGAGGAACTGTTTCAGAAAGGATTAAAATGCATGCCTCAATCGAACCAGAGCAGATTGGTTGCTGTCTTGTGATAGAAGTAATTGAGTGGAGCTTGAGGGTGGTGGGGGCCGGTGTGCAGTCAGTAAGAGCTCCCAGGAAACAACTGGCCTTCCCATTTGGGGCTCCTGCTCCAGGCCTGTCCCCACTGTTTCTCTTCTTGATGTCTTCCTCATCTGGGATCTTCCCTCTCTAGAACCTGAGCTGGCCATGGATTTGATGCCGAAAGCCCGCCGGTATAATCCGTAATCCCACAGTGCCCCAGCGCCTCTCCCTGGTCCTGAACCAGTGCTTCTTTTCTGGACCCGATTTGATACTTCTGCATCTCCCTGGCTTCCCAGACTGCCAAGGCTTCCTGTGGCTCAGAGTGATCTTGTCTAAAGTCCAAATGCTGACATGAAAATGGGGGGGACGTTCTCACGATGGCAAATCCCAGCCGATGGCCAGGTATCCTTCTGTTACCTCTCTAAGATGCTTATCCTTCAAGGTGGGTTGAAATTGGTAAGGAAAGGATAGATTAGTTGATTCAAAGATGCCTCAAAAGCTTGAAAATATCCCCACTGGGGAAGGCGTTGGGGGAAGAACAGAACCAAGTTCTGTGTTAGAAATTCAGAATTCGTAAGCTAGTAGCAGATGGGCAGGGAGGTGCCAACTTTGAGCAGGAGGAGACGGAGACAGACTGGACGTGTTGCCCGCAGCTACTGCAAACGAGTCATCCATCCTGCTTTTTATTTTTAGGCATTATTTACTTCTTTAATTATCTTGAGACAAGGTCTCACTATGTGCCCAGGCTAGCCCAGAACTCATGTGCCTCCTGTCTCGGCCTGCCACATGCTGGATCACAGGCCTAGTGCCACCACTCAGTCTTGCATCCTAAAGGACCAGGCAGACACTCCTAAGAACCACCTAGAGCAGTAGGAGAGAGTCCAAAGGGGAACTCAAAGGCTTCCTCCTAGAACCATCCCTCTAGAGCCAAGCCTTCCCCTTGGCTTGGCCCACTCATAAGCAAACCTGTTCGAGGAACCCATTTCAGTCCAAAGTCACTTCCCCGCCTTCCCCAGAGAGACAGAGCTCCCTCCTGCTTAACTAAACCTTCTGAAAGGGAAGAGAAGGAAATTGCAGCCTCTGGAAACAATGTCCAGAGATTCAGCTCCTGCCTGGGGGCTAAGGTGGTACCATGTATCTCCTGTTGGCCTCAAATGAGACTGCACTGTGTGTCAGTGTTTATGAAATACCTCTCACATAAGGTCAGTGTTCTACGCAGTTAGGACTAATAAAATACAGAACTCGTGCTGTTTGCTGGCTAGCTTCACAGGCACACTTGAATGCTTTCTCTGATACAGTTGTTCTCAGATTAATATTTTCCCTACGATTTTAAAATTCTTCTTTCTTCTATTTTTTTAATGATGTGTGAGTTTCTCCACATTGTGGTAAGTACTAACAGATGGGCGGGGCTTGCATTCACCGATGATTCCTGTTGGCTGAACTCTGCATCCTTCACTGTTCTGGCATTTCCCCGGCCCATAAATCTGCCCACTGGATCTAGCATGGTAGCCCTTTGCCTTGCCAGTTACCTGAAGGAAAGAGGCAGTTCAGATGGATCTTCATATCATTGTAAGTTACTCTAACTCAGAGAATTGTTCAGTTACCTTCTTCACTGTGGAAAATACTAAATAAATGTCTCTTTCATGTATATTATCGTTTCAAAATGAAGTGCCCTCACCAAAGGCTTATGTGATAAGGTCTTGACCCTAGCTGGTAGTGTTATTATGAGAGGCTCTAGAAACTTTAGGAGGTGAGTTTTGGTTGGAGGAAGGTACATTGGTAAGGTCCAGTTGCTGAAGTCCAGTCCTGGGGGTGGGGGGTATTTTGCCTCTGGTTCCTTTCTTCCTGACCATCATGAGATGGGCAGGCTCCTCCCGACGTGTTCTTGCTACCACAATGTTCTTCCTCATCACAAAACCGCATATAACAGGATCAGCCCTATGGACAGACCTCCCTGAACCTGTAATCCAAAGTAATCTTTCCTCCATGAAGTTGGTTGAACTGGGTATTTGGTAACAGTGATGGGCTAATACAAGGCATCTCCTTATTTGGTCCTATTAACTTGCACAGTAGCATTTCTGTAGCATGTAGTAAGACTGAAAATCCTGTGAACTCACCTGATTGAGCTGCTGAGCTGGCCACTGTGAAGCTGTGTTTCCATTTGTAAAGGATGTCTTTGGTTAAAGAAACAATTGGAGTTTTAAGAGTGGAAAGACATGGAGCTGAACAGACGACTCAGTGTTAAGAGCACTGGCTGATCTTGCAGGGAACAGAGGTTCAGTTCCCAGCACCCACATGGTGGCTCATAATAATCTCTTCTAACTCAAGTTCTTGGGGATCTGACACCCTCTTCTGCCCTCTGTGGGTACTGCATACACATGGTGCACATATGTACATGTAAGCAAAACACTCATACGCATAAAATAAAAATAATCTTTGAAGAGTTAGAAAACATGGGTGACTCTAGGAAGGTTTTAAGGCTCTCTGAGTTTCCTCATCTGTAGAGAAAAGATTCTAAAACACTCCCTGATCATCTTCCACGTACAAGACAGTTCCAAACAAATATTGTGGCTGGACACATTAATAGTCACATGTTTGCAGATACCTACTCTCATTTAATCCTTGCATCAGCTGCATGAAATAAGTCTTCTATCTACCATTTCTGAGGCTTCAGAGGAGATGGTAGAGACGTAGAAAGGCAAATCTGCAGGCCAAAAGTGATGTGAACCAAGGGTCAACCGAGATCTTTGTACTCATTTGATGTTAAATCTAGATTGCAATCCTTATGCCTTTCTCATTAAAATCATTTAGCAAAACTCTTATAGGAGACAGTTTCCATAGAAGAGAGCAAAATTTGTCATCTGAATATTAGATAATCCAGAAACTTCTCCAATGTGTTTCTGAGGACAAGTCTCCAATGAAATCAGCATTGTTATGATTCCCAATTGCAGATTATGCTTGCTCCATTCTCTGTTTACAGTAAAGGGAGCTCAGGAAAATGTCCAAATAATCCTTTGTTTATAAGGCCCTGCCCTGCAACAGCCCTACATGCTACCCTGGACATGATAAAAAGCCTTGGCTGGCCATGAAGATAAAGTCTGAAGTTGTTTCCAGAATAAGACACCAGTTCATTACAAATCTTCACTCTCCAATGAAAGAACAAACCACGAAGAAGATCCTGCTGAAATCTAATCTTGGGAGTTGGAACAACCAACAACTATTCCTGGAGCTAGCCATGTGGTGGGCAGGTGAGGGGAAAGCCAAGCTATAAAGGTGAAGGCACGGGGGGCACACACAAGACCCCCAAGTCCCAGGTCAACTCACGAACAGCAGATTGTAGATGACCATGGACTCCACGCCCTGCAGTCAGGCTGAGTTATGACATAAACTCATTCAAGAAGTCAGAGGAATTGAGTGGGTATATTAGGTAGCAGAAAGAAGCTCATCAGCCAAAAAATATAAGAGGGAGACAAAGTGGGCAGTTAAATATGCTGGCAGACTTTCAGGAACCTTAATACACTCTGCTGCCAAAATGTAGGATGAGTCAGGAACCCAGTTTGGTATTTCGGACAACAGAAGAGGTGCCTGCACCCACACAAGCAATAATGAGGTTTAACAAGTAAAGTCACTTCTACTCCAGCCAGGATC
The DNA here is from genome assembly GCA_009823505.1 of Rhizomys pruinosus. Classification (NCBI taxonomy): domain Eukaryota; kingdom Metazoa; phylum Chordata; class Mammalia; order Rodentia; family Spalacidae; genus Rhizomys; species Rhizomys pruinosus. The sequence goes on from VZQC01013731.1 coordinate 844,774, forward strand.
AACCTCATACACATCCTGTTATGACTACATCCTGGTTTTTTAATTTTTTAATTTTATTTATTTTTTGTATGTGTATGAATGTACTGTCTGCATGTAGGTTTGTGCACCCGTGCCGTGCAATGCCGCGAAGGTCAGAAGAGGGTGTCAGATTCCCCTGGACCTGGAGTTCTCCTGGAATTGGAGTTACAGACGGTTCTCAGCCGCCATGTGGGTGCTGGGGATTGAACCCGGGTCCTCTGCAAGAGCAGTCGGTGCTCTCAACCGCTAGGCCATCTCTCCAGCCCCATGACTACATCCTGTTTTGACAGGACCTGAGGTCAGGAGGGTACTGTCAGAGATAATAGCAAGAGAAAGAGGCAGGCTTGATGGTTAAAGGTGCTTTCCACCAAGCCTGATGATTAGAGGTCAATTCCTGGTACTCACATGGTGGAAGAGAACCAACCTCCCCACGCCAAGTTGTCTTTGGATTGCCACCTGCACTCCATGGCGTGCACAGATGCACAGATGCACACACACACACACACACACACACACAGAGTAAAGTGTAATTAAAAAAAAAAAAGGAAATGGCACATCTAACTAGAAAGAAAACCAAATTCTGCTTAAATCTGGATAATTTGAGAAAAAAATACTAGTCAACAGTTTCCTTTGCTGTCATGTGGACATGGTTTGAGTGCATTCCCCAAAGGTTCGTGGGTTAGAAGCTTGCTTCAGGGTGGAAGTGGCAGGATCTTCAAGGGCGGGCCATACCACTAGTCAGTCAGTCACGTCCCAGGCACTGCCCTTGGAAGAGATTATTGTAGGTCTCATGGGACCCCCAGTTAGTTCCACAAACATGACATGCTAGAGAAGGGAAGCACGACCTCCCCCACCTGAGTTTCCTGCTGCACACTGTTATTGCTCCATCTTCCATGCGCTATGTTGTCACTCACCAAGATGTGACTCAATCAACTAGGCCCTCACTTTAGCCAGTGGCATGCTGTTTCAGCCTCTAAAACTGTGAACTAAATTAATATCTTTTCTTTATACATCACAAGCCTCATATACATGCTTATAGCAATGGAGAAATGAAATCCAAAATTTATTTTTTTTAATTTTATTTATTTTTGTATGTGTATGAATGTACTGTCTGCATGTAGGTTTGTGCACCCATGTCGTGCAATGCCGTGGAGGTCAGAAGAGGGTCTCGGATTCCTCTGGAACTGGAGTTCTCCTGGAATTGAAGTTACAGACGGTTCTTAGCCACCATGTGGGTGCTGGGGATGGAACCCCTGTCCTCTGCAAGAGCAGTCGGTGCTCTTAACTGCTAGGCCATCTCTCCAGCCCCCAAAATCCAAAATTTAAAAAACAGTACTATGCTGTCTTCCTTGGTCTCTGAGACTTTTTATAGTTATACTGACAAGTACAATGTTAAAATTCTTTTTTTAACATTTTATTTATTATTTTAATTTTAGGTGTATGCATGTATTTCTTGCATGCATGTAAGTGCATCCACACCATGTGATGCCCGAGGAGGACAGAAGAAGGCATTCCAGGATGCTCTGGAACTGGAGTTATGGACAGTTGTTAGCCACCAAGTGGGTGCTGAGATTCAAACCTGGGTCTACTGCAAGAGCAGCCAGTGCTCTTAACCACTGAGCCATCTCTAATAGACTCTTTTCTAAAGATTCCTATTAGATAAAACTTCCTAACTAGAAGTTCAAATCATTTTAAATTGGGTTCAGGGCCCTCTAAGCATGAACTTGCATGAATCTATACCACTTTTCATTTCCTCCTAAGAGAACCCTTATTTATCTTTCAAGCTATGATTCAAATGTCACCTACTCCCCCAAACTGGATGTCTCCTTTTCACTGAAAATCTGGATCATGTCATTGACCCTCTGAGGTCATGAGTCAAAATGTATTCCGTGATTCAAGTTTAATTCCTCCTCTTTCCTCCCTTTCTCTCCTCCGTCCCTTTCCTTCCCTTTATCCCCTCCCTCCTCCTAGCTATTCTTTCAGAATTGAATATGGAAATACAAAAAAGGTCAACCTGAAAGATGTAGGTAGGAACATGACCACGATCAGTGCAGACCCTGAGACCAGCCTAACTGGTGATATTACTCCCTGATGCAGGTTCCTCATCTATAAAGTGAGGAGAGTATTATTGCACACCTGGGAAAATTATTAAACTATTAGGTAGTTCATACAAGTAATGTGTGACAGCAAGGCCAGGTGTAGGAGAGGATCAATGGCAGCTCTCCATCTGAGAGTGACTAGTGTTGTGACTTACAGAGGTTCCCAGAGCCTGGAGGCCTCGCTTCTCTTTGATCTATCTTCCATTATATTTATCCTAAGAACTACTCGGGTAAAAGTGCCCATGGTGAAGGGTAGGAAAGATGTTAAGTGAAATCATTATGTTTTAAAAGCTAACGCAACCTGAGCTTTCTGTAAAAGAGACTTTCTATGAAAAGGACTGATTCCTCAGGGTGAATTATTTACCAGGAAAGAATAGTGCAAACTCACACATGTACACACACACACACACACACACACACACACCTTCATGTCCCAAGCTGATGGTGGTTCTGGTTTCAGTCTAATCAGACAAAGATGAAGCTTACCGCATGAGAAAAAGTTCCTTGAGAAACTAAGAGTGTCACGCTTGGGTGTGAGTGTCTCTCTAAAGGCTTCTGTAATTGAAAGGTTGGTATGAGCTGGTAGCACTATTTTGAGAGGTTCTGGAAACTTTGGTAGGTGGGGCCCATCTAGAGGAAGTGGGTCACTGGAGACATGTTCTTGGGGCTATACATTGTCCCAGCCCTTTCCTGTGTTCCCTCTCTCTGCTTCCTGTCCACCATGCTGGACACTGTTCCACCGTACATCTCCACAATGCACTGAACCCTGTGAACCCAGAGAGTTCATACTAGTTTTCATGGGTATTTGGTCACAGCAACAACGACTCTAATCATGAGTTTAGAGAAAATTCACCAAGTTGAATAAAGCAGTAATTGAAACTTTTAGGTAAATAGAAGTTCAGCTTTGTGGCGGGCACAAGATGATTTTTAAAAGACAGTTATAAGGTCCAAGCTGGCCTGGAACTTACTATGTAAAAAACAAAACAAAACAACAACAAAAAAACAACTGGCCTTAAGCTGGGCGTGGTGGCGCACGCCTTTAATCCTAGCACTTGGGAGGCAGAGGCAGGTGGATCTTTGTGAGTTCAAGGCCAGCCTGGTCTACAGAGCGATTTCTAGGACGGCTGGGGCTACAGGGAGACCCTGTCTCGAAAAGACCAAAAAAAAAAAAAAAAAAAAAGTGGCCTTGACCTTCTGATTCTCCTACCTCTACTTCACAAGTGCTGGAATTATAGGTGCATGTTATGGAACTCAGTAGACTCAAAATTTTTCCCTACCTTTGACAGAAAGAGGCCATTTATGTAATCCAGCAACTAGACCATACTTTTCAAAGGGCTGGAAAGACTTAGCATTTAAGAATGCATACTATTTTTGCAAAGGACTCGTTTCCTTCCCAGTACCCACATCTGGTAGTTCATAACTACATGTAACTCGAGCTCCAGCAGATTCAATGCCCTCTTTTGGACTCCAAGGGCACCTACATTCATATGTATATTCTCTCTCTCTCTCTCTCTCTCTCTCTCTCTCTCTCTCTCTCACACACACACACACACACACACACACACACAAACCAACTTTAAAAAGTAACAAAAACAAGCCTTTTAAAAAAAAGGCTTCAAAAGTATAGAGGACTCCACTGATCATAAAGACAAATTGGATAAAGACCCATAGGTACATTTGCTAAAACTGCAGGAACATAAATAGTGGGAGACAGTAAACCCAGTGGTTAATTTGTAAAGGAGGAAATCAAAATAGAAATGTTCCTGAAAAGCTAATGAAATGAAATCATTTGCCTAAATTTTTTTTTTAATTTTTTATTTATTTATTTATTTTTATGTGTATGAATGTATTGTCTGCATGCAGGTCTGCGCACCCGTGTCGTGCGATGCCGCGGAGGTCAGAAGACGGTCTCGGATTCCCCTGGAACTGGAGTTCTCCTGGAACCGGAGTCACAGACGGTTCTCAGCCGCCATGTGGGTGCTGGGGATCGAACCCGGGTCCTCTGCAAGAGCGGTCGGCGCTCTTAACCGCTAGGCCATCCCTCCAGCCCCAATTTGCCTAAATTTAATGAGGATAAATGCAAAGTGTTGCACTTAGACATAAAAAATATATCTGAAATACTGGCCATGAAAGCACAGGCCTATAAACATAGTACTTGGAAGCTGAAGGGGGAGTGTGAGTTTTAGGCCAGCTTGAAATACATGGTGAAACCATGTCTCTTAAAAAGGAGGTAGGAGGGGCTGGAGAGATGGCCTACCGGTTAAGAGCACCGACTGCTCTTACAGAGGACCCGGGTTCGGTCCCCAGCGCCCACATGGTGGCCGAGAACCATCTGAAACTCCAACTCCAGGAGAACTCCAGTTTCAGGGGAATCCGACACCCTCTTCTGACTTCCGCGGCATTGCACGACACAGGTGCACAAACTTGCATGCAGACAGTACATTCATACACGTACAGAAATAAATAAATAAAAAAGGAGGTAGGAAAGTGTTCAACATCATTGATAATTAAGGAAATGCAAATTAAAACTACTCTCAGATATCATCTCGTTCCGATAAGACTGGCTAGGATCAAGAACACAAAAGATACCAAATGCTGGAGAGGTCACGGGGAAAGGGGAACACTCATCCACTGCTGGTAGAAGTGTAAACTTGTACAACCATTATGGAAAGCAGTGTGGAGAACCCTTAAAAGACTCAAAATGAGCCTACCACCTGACCCAGCCATACCACTCCTGGGTATCTATCCACAAGACTCATCCTACTGCAAAGATACATGCACATCCATGTTTATTGCAGCTCTCTTCACAATAGCGAAGGGCTGGAACCAACCCAAATGCCCCTCAACTGACAAGTGGATGACAAAAATGTGGTACATCTACACAATGGAGTACTACACAGCGGTAAAGAAAGATGACATCATGAACTTTGCAGGTAAATGGATGGAACTCAAAGCCATTATGCTAAGTGAAGTAACACAGTCCCAGAAAAACAAGCAGTGAATGGTCTCCCTCAAAATATGGGTATTTTGAAGAAGGGATTCTATAGTCAAAGAACCCACCCAGAGATGGACAGTTGGGAGCAGGTGCAGGGCCTATACTGAAGCTCTAATGCCTAAGAAATCCTTGAAATAATTTCAAAGGTTTATGGGGGGGGTGGGGAGCCCTGGGTGGGTGGTGGCGAGAAACACAAGAGGAATACAATGTGTATTCCCCCTATCATTTGGGGTAAAAAAAAGGATGAGACTTGCTCTGTGTAACAGTAGTCAACTGATGATAAGCTCAAGCCCCCCGCCCCCGAAAAAAGGTCTTGTTAGGACTATTTTAGGAAGAAGTGAGTTCCTCCTCAGTAGGATGCTGATTGGTTCCCTTGTGCTGTACTGAGGGAAGACATGGTGGGATCTTGGACTTCCTGGGACCCCTGGCAATCCTGGGACTCACTGCTTCTCCATGGCAGGATTCTTCACAGAGAACAGGCTCTCAAAGGAGTATAATCTATAAGAATTATGGAAATAATAATGATAGGAAATTTTATGGTGGATATGCTCTTTCTCTGCATGTGTATGTGAGTCTATCCAATACTCCCAGCATCTTGGAAAGGGAGTACTAGTATTCCCATCTTACAAATTGGAAAATGACATCCTCTAGCTTGTAGGTGGCAGGGCCCAGAATGGGCATTGTCTTGCTCTGGAGTTTAAGCTTGTCCCATGTCCTTTCTGCTCAGTGTCGAGGACCTTCAATCACACTCCTTGGCCAGTTCTTCCAGTGGATCAATGTATCAAATATGGTTAAATGCCACTAAAACTCTGAAGACTACAGGCAGAGAAGAAGGCTCGGCCTCCTGGCAGTCTAGCAGTGCCAGCAGTTAGAAAAGGCAGTCCAGGTCTGCAGACACAGAGCAGAGGGTTCCCAGCATGTGCTTCCCCCAGGCAAGGCTGACTTTCACGGTCGGTCAGTCAGTCGTCAGTCAGTCAGTCAGGAAGGCCTTAGAAATCAGCACAATGCACCCAACCCTTTCCAAGTCAGTGTGGTCTCCGTGAGGTTCCTGTCCCGCTTTTATTTTCCTTCCTTAAAAAGTAGTTAAGACTAGCAGGGCATGGTGGTGCACGCCTTTAATCCTAGCACTCGGGAGCCAGAGGCAGGAGGGTCTTTGTGAGTTCAAGGCCAGCCTGGTCTACAGAGTGAGTTCCAGGACAGCTGGGACTACAGGGAGACCCTGTCACGGAAAAACAACAACAACAAAAAGTTAAGATCATTGTACACAGTGAAAGGCAGTACACAGGACACAGACAGGGGAAATGAGTAAAAGGAGATATTTAGAGAAACATGGAAGAGCATTGATTACAAAACGTCAGGACCTAGGATCCCCTATGAAACTCCAACCTCTGTACCCCCCCCCCAAAATAAAGAAATAAAATATATTCCTTATTCAAACAGACCACAAAGCAGCAAACCCATGGAAAAGAAAAAAATAACACTTCAATCACAATCCCTGCTTTATGGAACAGAGGCCAACCTGGGCTCAGCTGCTGGGGTGGGATGAAGGGATAGTAAAGGAAAAGAGAGAAACAAGAGAGTGTATTGGGCACAGCCCACAGCCCATGTGCAGCCAGTGAGCCTGCCTCCACCGGCTCTGAGCTGGAGCAGAATTTAGAGTGAGCGCCACAAGCCATCCAGCTGGACAGAGCCTGAAATGAGCAAATGGAAATACAGCCACAGCGCTATTGTTACAAGTTTGTAGAGGGCTCCTATGTGCCAGGTACCTTAAAGCACTTCCTAGACACGAGCGTGTTTAATACTTCCAAATGGGAATGGGTATTATACATACTTTGCAGCTGGATAAATTGCAGTTGAGTAAACAATCACAGCCATGATAATGACTGAGCAATATGGCAGGCACCGTGCGGAGCACATCACACGGATTGCCTCTGGCTATGCGCGCAACCTCTCCGTGTGACTAACATCCTTGTGTTACAGGTGTGGAAATCAGGTACAAGAGGGAATAAGCATCCAGTGCAGAGCAACACAGCAACGGCCAAAGGGACAACAGTAATCAAGCCACTGATCACCCAAACCCGAGCTGCCTGTCCCAAGGTGCCATAGCCCATGCCTAAAACACAGTGCTGAGGGCTCCTAAGCCCCCTTTGCCCCATAAATCCAGACAAAAGATCCCACAGCTCCCACCCACCCTTCATTTTCACTTGGGGAGGAATGCAAACAATAAACAGAACTACAGAAAAACTAACAATGGAAATGGAGGAAGGGAGAAAGCAGAGCAGAAAACCCAGATGATTGGCAAAAGCAAAACTTACTAATGACCCTACAAATATTATCAATTAATACCAGAAGAGCAGCAATCCAAAAATCACAAAGAACTCAGGATGCTGTGATGAGTTCCTGATTAGAAAGTCCTGTGGCAGAAGTAGTCGAGCAGGCTGGCTCTTTCCACAGGCTTGTGCACAGTAGGAGTTTTGCAAAGTTGCTAAGCAACGTCTGGTTACCAGACTTCAGAGTGGATCACTCAGTGGGAGTCTTGAGGGATTCTACTAAGGCAATCATTATAGTTCATGAAATCCAAATTTTAGATAACAGTATCTCACTCATATCACAGATGACTAGTTAGTTGGTAGCCCTTAGCCACCCATTAAAATGCACATCAGTAACAGCTTAGTCCTCCCTTATAAGAACTTAAGAAGCACTGGCTTGTGTGTTTTTTTGATGCTCGTTAGTCTTTCATTCAGCATATATTTGTTGAAAACTTACAAAATGCCAGACACTGTCTTAGGCACTGAGGAAGAAGGTTCTATAGAGCTTACATGGAAAACCACAGACTACACCCGAATCCTACTTTTAGGAAAAGGAAGCCCAAAGAGGTACAGTAATCTCTTCATAGTTCCATGGAGGAAGGTGCCCTTTAGTAGGCAATCCAGAGGAGCCCAGTGCCTTCCTGAAAGGCCACGTCATTGTAGCTGACTTAGAGAGGTCCTATGACTTACCAGCCTGTCCCCAGTGCTCTGAGCTGGCCCTGAGGGCTGGGAGCATCAGAACACTGGACTTGGCTGCAGAATAACTTGGAAAGTCTCCCACTTGACCCCCAGACCTCTGTGGTCAAGTGAGGGAAAAGCCTATGACACGGTGTCGGTTTTTATTGGACCCAACCACCGGCAAAGCTTGCTGTCATCTGGAGTGATGGAGAAAATTAAGTTACCACATTCTCACGTTTCAGCCTCTCGCCTGCTCTCCCTGCTCTCCTTCGCAAACAGGAAATGTTTATTTAAATACAGCAGTCTCCAGCATGTTCTGGAGCCAAATGGAAAAGCAAGGATGCCCACTCTTGCCCCTACCACCACCACCCAGCTACGGGTGAGAAATGGGTCTCTGCCTCCCTCGGGGCAGCCCTGGAGAAGGGGCCCCACATGAGGGTTCATTTTCATCCAGGCTGAGGCTGTGGTTGGAGAAGAATTACATCTGTGGCTCCTTTTGTACTCAGAAGGGCAAATGCAACATCTGTTTACCCTGCACTCCGCGGTAAATGTTTTGTCTCAAGCACCGCCATTCACTTCCTCTCCTCTCTGAGACTATCTCTGCTGCTTGGATAATAAATGACAATGAATTCTCCCCTCCGTTTATTTAGCTTACTTGTGGGTGTCACCTCCTCTTCCAAGAGGGGAAAAAATGTCAGTAGTTTATAAAAGACAGAGTTTCTGTTTCTGTGTGATATGCTGACATTATGGGGAAGGACTTGGAACACAGACCCCCTCCAACTGTGATAGCAGCTTAATGATGAACCCCGTTCCCGGCCTAGGGATACGTCCTGAGGGGGACTGCATCCTTCCCATTCAGGCTGTCCTTGATGACATATGATGAGGGGAAACAACCATGCACACCAGCTCCTCAATAGGAAGCTCTTTGGAAGGCAAGAGTAGCAGGCACTGAGACTGAAGAAATGGGCTTCTTCTTTGTTTTAACACAATTAGACCATTTGGGATCAGAAACCAGATTTCTGGAAGGTCCTGAGCATCTGATGGTTTTGATGACAAAAATCAGTGCCTCCTGACTAAATGAACCCTGGGGTATTTAAAAGGTTCATCCCACTTCTGACCCTTGCCTACATCCTTTAAGCTCAAGTGCTGGCTTTCTTCTGTGTATGCAGCGGTTTCATAGACAAGGACAAGAATGCTATACAGGCTCAAGCAATGTTTGTTGAATGAATGGAGGGAAGGAGGGGGGCAAATGACAAATTTCTTCCTGAAGAAACCCTTAGCACAGTGTAGCAATGCTGTGTGCCCCTTAACAGTGTGCAGCATTGAAATCTTCCAACTGAGTCCCTAAGAACGGGGGTGGACGGTGAAGGGCTGATGGTGGACTTCCCTTAAACCTGAGGTGGTCCTGACTTTGCTTGCTCTGAAAGGCTATTTCCAGTCCCATAAAGGAGACAAGATGAGGGCCCAGCCCTGCAGCTCCATCACACACACACACACACACACACACACACACACACACACGCATCAAAGCCAAAGCCTCACCATTGACCAAAGGGGCACCACACAACCACAGGCACATCAGAGTAGTGCCCGTGACCAGTGGTAACCATGGCTATGGTGAGGGCCCTTGGAGACGTCCAGGAATCAGGTCTCTATCAATTGTCTCCAGCCACAGAGCAGATGGGATCCCCTCAGTTGCCAGGGTCTCTGGCAGAGGTAGCTGGTGGCACAGTGGCTGCAGTGAGATCTGGCTGCAGATTCTGAAAACTTCTGACACACTAGGAGAAGAGAGGCCTACTCTCCAACAGCATGATTCTGATATAGGAAGTATTTTCCTGACCCAAAGTAGGAGAGTTCAAGTTAAACCAAGATGACCTTTTGGGGGTTTACTGACAGCAGCAATGGTAGCATCCTTCTAAGACTCCAAGCCCAGCCAGACCCTCTGGCCCCCAACTGACCCTGCTGGTTCCAAGGAGTTTGCAGGGAGGTAAAAGATGTGGACTTAGGAACTGACAGGCTCAGATTCAAGCACCTAACTGGTTACATGACCTTGAATACATGACAAGATGGAGCAATGTGGAGCACACACATTACCTAAGGAATAGGACTGACATAGATTGGAGGAGGTACCAGGTATATATAAATGGATGCAGGGGAAGCTCTCAGTAAACATTAGCCACAGTTAGCTCACTGACTCATGTGGTCAGCATTCCTGTGAGAAAGAGGGGAACTCAGTTTTATAGGCATCCAAAAATACCATTTAAATGAGATTTTCACTGATAGGATCTGGTACAATGTCTGAATTAAGGTGTAGATGCCTAGATTCCAGCCCTTTTATAGTCACCAACTTGTGTTTTGGGGCCAAGTCAATTTACATTTCTGAGCCTAACTTCTTATGTCTGTTAATGAAGATTCAGGGCTAGCCCTCTAGGATTCTGTAGTTCAATGAACAGAACAATCTTTGTACTTTCAAAAACAACCTAACAGGTCTTTTGAGTCAAAAGCAAACACCAGGAATAAGGAAGGCATTTCTAGGAAGTCTCTGCTAGATAGCTGCAAAGAGGAAGGGGAAGAGAAGAGAGGAGGTGGAGAGGTAAGTTGTAACTAAGGAGGGTGGGGAGCTCCTACCCAGAGTCAAGAAGGCAGGATAGAAGACCTGTGTGCCCACCCCGTGTGCTCACCCCTAAGACACATTGAGAAGAGGGTGACTGGGGAGAGAAAGAGCTGGGTTTAGACTAGAGCAAACCCTCACCCACTCCTAGGCAAGATTCCCAGGAGCCTCCCACCTCCTCCACTCCGCCCCTAACTGTGGACTAAGAGGAGGCCACCCCCAGAGTCCAAGCTTTGAATTTGGTCTTGAGGATCAAAATGATGAATCTTCCCAAAACGTTGACATATGAAACGTAAATATTTGGTTGCACAATTGGGGTTAAAACGAGGGTCAATCCATCCCACTCTCCAAGAGCCTCTCCGAGGGCTGCCAAGCCCAGGATCCTAGGCCGAGTGCGGTTTGTAAGATTATAGCGCTCGGTCTCATTTAAAGGGCTGTCAGCATTTCCATTCTCCGGCCCGTTTGGGGAGGCATTTATAACCGAGCCATAAAAAAATTCACCCGGGCTATAACTTGGCATCTCCGAGGCTGCGCCCCAGGCAGGGCGGTGCTGCGAGCACCCACTCGGAATTGGTCCGGTCCTTCAGAAGTTAGATCTTCACGTTCACTCTTAACTTTCCCTGCAGGGACAACCAGACAGCAGCCGGTCCACGCTCATCTCCAAGCCGGTCACAGTGTGTGAGTGAGTGAGTGAGTGAGTGTGTGTGTGTGTCGGGGGGGGGGGGTGTCCGGTCCCCACGCTCCGGAGGCCCCATCAGCACCCACCTTACGCCCTCGCCCTGGCCCCCTCTTTAAGGAACGCGGACCCCTGGTCCGGACCCTAAGACCATCGTCCTTCTAGGAAGCTGTCAGCCGGCTGAGCATAGGGAGCCCTAGGCTCGGAGGCACTGCCCGGTACCCATCGCCCCCCTTCTGCCCCCAGACTTCCCTCCACACTTGCCCAAAGCTACTACGGTCCCCCAACTCCGAGGGCGAGAGGTCTGTGGGCCAAGGCAGGAAGAAGGTGGTGGTAGCCAGCGCGGCGGAGGGGAGGGAAGGACCGGCGCCCTGGGGCGGCTGGGGGGAGCAGGGTGGGTGGCCCGCGCGGGCGGGCCGGGTACTCACAGGCGCTCAGCGTTGCGGGGGATGCCCCGGGGAACGGCGCGGAGGCCCAGCCCGTGGCAGTCCACGCTGGCGGCGGAGCAGGTACACTTGGTGGGGCAGGCGGCCGCGGGGGGCCAGCTCAGGACGCTCGCCAGCGCCAAGGCCAGCGCCAGGCGGGCGCGCACGGCGGCGCCGACCCCGGTCCGCTCGGGAGCCATGGTGTGCAAGCGCCCGCGCCCGGAGGAGGCTGCCTGGGCGGCGCGGGACGCGGGGAGCCCGAGGAGGCGCGCGGGGAGCGCGGGCGGCCTGGGGGGCGGGCGGCTGGCTGGGCGCGGAGGAGGGGCGGGCGCGGCGCTCAGGCGCACGGGGCGCGGGCGGAGCAGGGCGCGCCGGGCGGCGGCAGCAGCTCCATCCGTGGGGCTCTCTCTGCCCCGCCGCGCATCGCTCGCCGTGCCCAGGTGCCGAGCGCCCCTCGGTCCCTCCGGCTGGCCGGTCGGGGTGCAGGCCGGGTGGAGGACCTGGGAAGAGCGCAGTGCAGCTCGGCGCCGGGGGAGCTCGAGCTCGGGGCTGGGCTCCGGAGCGTAGCGGCGGCGGCTGGGGCACCGGGTGGCCGGGAGTGCTGGCCGGCGCTCGCTCTCTCCATTCACTGAGCAGGGCAGACACCGGAGACGCGGGCCCCGGCCCTCCCGCCCCCCTCCCAAAACACCAGCACCGCCTCCCATTGGCTGCGCCGCGCGTCGCGTCGACTAAGTTGGGAACTTTGCTGGAGCAACCCAGAGCCTGGAGGAAAGAGGAGGCAGGGGCACTAGGGGAGAGAGCCCGGGAAGAAAAGGCAATTGGCAGCAGGGCCCCTGGAAAGAAACACTGAAATTCACTGGTTATGGGGGCTAAGGACTGACAAGAATTGCAGCAATTTTTTTTTTTTAATTCTGGCACTGAACTGGATACCCAGACCCAATATGGAGGCATTGGAAAGGGCCCTGTTTTGTAGACAAAAATTGGTAGTTGGGCCAAGTAAAATGACTTCCCCTAGGTCCCACAACTACTAGGCCCGCCATATCCTGGCACGGCTATCTACAGTTGTTTTGGCCTTGCCTCATCCAGGACTCTTGGCTAAGATCAAGGACTACTTCCTAGAGGACTCATGGGCAAGAATACATTCGACAGTCTCTCTGTCTCTGTCTCTGTCTCTCTCTGTCTCTCTCACATACACACACACACACACATACACTCACGCACGCACACGCACACACCCCAAAGGCTGTTCATGTCACCAGTGACATGTCCAGCTTTGCCCAGACACAACATCTAGCATGTGGCTTAAAGTAATAATAGCAGAAAATTGGACCCTTGCATTGACTTCCCTTGTCAGAGTCTTGAGCATCCTGTGACTCCAGAGCCATCATGTAATCTGTGATCCTTTATTCGGTCAAATCGAGGTGCCACAGTCCTGTCTGGACCCACCAACCTGAGTAGCTTGAAACATCAAAGGAGAGAAAGTCATTTGGCAAAACGGTTCCTGAGCCTATGAGGCACCGGTCCCTTCTCCCCACAGCTCCTTGCCTTCGTTCTGCCAGTGACTGCTCTAAATTGGCTGGTCTGAGCTTTTCCAGATGCTGGTGGGGAGGGGACATGTTAGAGGTTCCATAAATACTCATAGGAATGATTTTGTTTGTTTGTTCGAAGAAAAGAGCAGGAACAGGAGGAAGTATTTCCCAGACTTCCTTGAGGTCCAGCTCACACTGGAAAGGTCTGAAAGAGCCTTACACACACACACACACACACGCACACACACACACACACACACACACACANGTGTCATCTCTGTCAGACATGGACAACATAGAAATAATTGAGAGCAAATTGGAAGAAACCAAAGACGAGGACTCCATGCAGGTGCTGGATGAATAGAAGCTATGGGACAGCCAGACACCACCAGTGACTGGTGACCTTCATCCCAGGGTTTGGTGGACACCCCCCAGTTCTGCTTCCTGTGGGTTGTCTTTGTAGGTTCGGGAATCTAGGGAGGGACACTGGTATAGAGAAGACTAACCTAGAAGGCTAGAGAGGCTGCAGCCCCTCCACAGGGAGAGATTCCTTGCCAGGCCACCTGCAGGACTCGGGACAGAGGCAGGGCTTCAGGGCTTGATCTTCGTTAAGAGAGGGCCCTACATACCAGTATGCACACACACACACACACACCCCTGCATCATTCATAAACACATGAGGTACAGTTTACTGCTATTATTCTTGGGAGTAGCTTTCTGCCCAGATGTTGCTGTCATCGCCCTCTGGTGGCCACAGAAGGTCTAGGCTAGGCTCTGATCCTCAGGGTGACTTCAGCATTTAAGAACTCCAAACATCCCTTTCCCCGAAGCTTTCCTCCAAACCTTGAACCAATTTAGTACCAGGACCCAGGCAGATGAGAGGACCCGGCAAGGACCCAAGGGCACAGAAGCATCTCGGATTGTCTGGAGCAGCAAAAAGTGGAGTTGCCTTTGTTTTCAGAAATGCATGCATCCTAAAGCATGTTTTGCAGCCTTGCAGGCTGGGCCTGGGTGGGTGCTTTGAGCATAGTGCAAGCCTGCTGGAGAATTGATGAGCCTACTAGATCTTTAAGTGACTTCATGGGCATTCAAATGTGCTATTTCCTGGGAGAAGCTCCTTAAAACAGACCACAGATCACAAGGGTCCTTCAGAGCTCACAGATCACAAGGGTCCTTCAGAGCCCACAGATCACAAGGGTCCTTCAGAGCCCATCGGTCATCTTTAAAGAAGGGACAAAGTGGAACAGAAGATGGAGAACACAGAACACCAGGTTTCACAGAGCCCTGGATTACTTGGGCACCCACAGCCTTAGAAATCACCTAATCCAGCAGTTTTATAACTGTCCTCTGGAAACTGCTGGTTCCGTGTTTCTTAATGAGGGAAAGATTTCCTTGGGCACCGATAAAAGTGCTGCTCACTCGTCCCCTTTCTGGAGCTTTGCATCACAAATGAGTGTACTGAAGAGCCTGAGAAGTCCTTGCAGCAAGGGTCCTTGTTTTGGGTTTGCTGGATCTGGCTTCCCAGTTAACCTCTTTTGGCGTTAAACATAAAATTCCCTTGGAATAGTGAATATTTGAGAAGCTCAACTGTAATTCAACTCTTATATTTCGCTAAGAAGGAAATGGAATCCTAGAGAAGAAGTCATTTGTACAGTGAGCTAATTGACGATAGAGCGAGAATCAAAGGCCAGGGCTCCATTGCTGGGAATGGTGCACTGTCGTTTCCTCCCTAATACTGGGGCATCTTCACAATCTGTCAGCCTCCTCATGGAAGAGTTAGCCCCACTTGGAGAAATCTGGGTAAGTCATTAGAAGGTCAATCTGTTGGGTAGAATTTCCTGTGCCCACATGCCAAGGATAACTATACTGTGGGCTGCGATTTTCAGAGTTCTGGAAAAGCCTCTTTAGGCAACTTTTTGAAATTTTCCCTTTACTTTTCCATCATCTACAAAGCAAATGGCCTACCCATTTCACAAGAAAACCCATCTCAACTTTCTACTTCATCTGTTTTGTCCTTTTACCAGGCTACCATTGTCAGATGAGTTTTTCTGGTTGCAAACAATAGAAAATAATTGTAGCTCATTGGGATCTTTAAAAGCTAATTCTTTAATTTTATTTATTTGTTATTTTTTTATGTGTATGAGTGTACTGTCTGCATGTAGGTTGGTGCACCCGTGTCGGGCAATGCCGCAGAGATCAGAAGAGGGCGTTGGATTCCCCTGGAACTGGAGTTAAAGATGGTTCTTAGCCATCATGTGGGTGCTGGGAATTGAACCCGGGTCCTCTGCAAGAAACCCGGTCCTCTGCGAGAGCAGTCGGTGCTCTTAACTGCTCAGCCATCTCTCCAGCCCCCAAAACCTAATCCTTTAATAAGGCCTTGGGTAATGTACAGAATCTAAGGAAAGAACTGATGAAAGCCCCCCCCCCAAAGAAAAAGACTAGATGCAAGGAAGAATCTGGGTGCCAGTCCTAAGATTTCCAAATTTCCAGAAAGGAGCCAAGGAATGAACTGACTTGGGTCATGTGATCACCTTTCTGACCAAAGAAGACAAGATATGATTGGTAACAGTTTCGTGTAAACTACACTTGGTTGGGCAGAGAGGAACTCTGTTGTCAAAGGAAAACAGAACATGTGGGGTTGTTATCTTAAAACGTGGCAGGAGTGTTGAAAGGCTGCTGGAAAGTGGCTCCTGTCTCAGAGCACACAGTCCTGGCAGGTCTTCCTGCATAAGATATATATATATATATATATATATATATATATATATATATATATATATATATATATATATGTATGTATATATCCTACGCCATTGCTTAATTTAGGGGGCCTAGGGGGACTCTGCCAACCCATCCTTCAACCAGAAGTCTTTCTAACATGATCAGATGATGCACTGAGTCAGGGATCGGATCTTCTGCCAGCTCTCTCCCACATGCGCTCAGCCTTCTCTTCTCTCTTCTACCTTTTGCCTAGATTCACTTTAGCCGTCAGTTCTTCCAGGAATCCTTACTGGTCTAGACTATTAAATTCTTGAGGACACCAACACTCTACAATCCATTACTTTCAATGTCTTATAAAATTTTCAAGCACGCAAAGGTGCTGAATCCACTTGTGTATGCTAAATGCCTAAGAGGATCAACAAACCCTCGATGATTGCTGAATAAGTAATTGTATGAGTGATCTTTCCAATCAGCTAGCTTATTTGGCATTCTCCTGGTAAGGGTTCACTTGTGATCAGTGTTCCTTAATCTTTTAGCGGAGAGGAAGGCTACATTCTTCCAGAATGTTCTTGCAAAGTATATCCGTCCTCCCCTCCTTCTACTCTGATATATTGACTTGACCTAACTGAGACTAATCCTTCGTGCTGGTGATGGTCTGATGGAGCCTCTGGACCCATTCTCTGTGCACTGTCAGAGGTAGTTAAATTCCCTAGGAAGCAGACCCTATCACCAGTACTTCATCAGCTCTGCCCACACTGGGAGCTTGCTGAGAGAGCCACAGGAGAGAGCTCAGGGCTTCCTCCACATAGACTGAAGTTTGGCTGTGGCTACCTTCTACTAATGGGGAAATTCGTGGCTATCATCTTTCCTCCAGCTGTCTCCTTGGTAACCACTCCATCCTCTTTCTCCTGCAGAAGGTAGCAGTTAGAAATAGTTTTCTATCATACTAAACCCTAAGCAGTCCCCATCCCTCATTGATTCCTGAATCCTGCCTCCTCTTTCCATGCAGTCTCTTTACAACCTTTCTTCACTTGCTCCTCATGCATGTCCTTCATGTCTTACCAGGGAGAGGGAAACTGACAGTACCTCACTGGGCCACCTAAGCAGGTCTTTGGGGGAGTCAGAGAAGAGGGTGGGGGAGAAGATAAAGCCCCCCTCACTTGCATTGAGACTGGGATCTCTAGTTTATCTTGCTTGGTCATTTCTAGAGATCAGAGTTGAGGAAAGTTTCCACCAGTCAGACCTAGGAAGATACTTGTTTCCATCACAATGCATTTTTCTCTCTTTCTCTCCAGAGGAGAAAAAAAATAAAGAATAAAAACGCATTGCTAGTTACTCTATTGAGTCTTTCCAAGGACAGGATCAACTCTTGACTAGACAAATGTTTGATAAATGAATGTGTGACTTTAAAATAAACTATCCTGGAGAAGAAAAAAAGTGCTCAAGGCTTTCAAATCTCAGATTCAGCTACAGTGAACAAGCATTGGCTTACTTTCCACTCAGCCACGTGGCTGCGGATTCTATTTTTTCATTACTCCTTCATTTTTGTGACTGACATGATCTAACCATGGTCCTTCCTTGGGATTTTGACAACTGGAACTAAAGAAAGAGATACAGTTATCTGTGACTATAAAGCTGGGACCTTGGAGCAGGAGGAGAGAGTGGGTTCATTTCAGCTGCATATCCCAGAGCAATGGAACGAAGTGAATTTATCCATTTGCCTGGTCTGAGTAGCGGCCAGTTTATCAATGAAGTAGGTATTTATTGAGATTTTCATTTTCTAAAAAGAGACAGACACAGATAACCAAACTCCAGTTGAAAGAAAAAAATATTATCTACAAAAGAATAGCTATGGAATGTAATCAAACACTAACCGGAATAGTTCAGAGAAGTAAATAAATGTGAGCACACAAATTCTGAGTAGAAACTACTTTAAGCTGGATTGAAAGGACTGAGGAAATACAGTCTGACTTTTCAAGGACAAGACACGTGGATCTGGTAAAGGAAAGGTCTTACAGTGAGAGAAACAATGGTTAAGACTGTAAGAATGGAATCGTGCTGGGTGTGGTGGTGCACACCTTTAATCCCAGCACTAGGGAGGCAGAGGCAGGCAGATCTCTGTGAGTTCAAAGCCAGCCTGGTCTACAGAGTAAGCTCCAGGCCAGCTGGGACTAAAGGGAGATCCTGGCTCAAAAAGGTCGAAAAAAACGAACAAACAAACAAAAAGAACTGAATTGTAGAGGGGTAAGGAAAGGACTTTGGGAAATGGAGCCTCAGAAAGTTATCTATTGGCTTGAAAGTCAATCTGGGAAGAAGAGATTTGGTGTCTGATTGTCCCTGGGGTGTGTCTTGGCCACTCTGCTTTAGTATTGGTAAATGTCTCTGTGCAAAGACAATAGCCCTGATTCTGAGTGATCATACAGATTGGAACCTCTAGAAGAAACCAGAAATGTGGTTTGCCCCAGACTCATCCTACTTCCCTAGACTGTGGCATCAAGAGGCAACCCATCCGGGTATGGATCAGACTCTTGGTCCTCAGGGCCACAGTGCAAATCTGAGGCATGGCAGAGAGATAAATGCCATCACAGACCTCTTCAAACTATACAGAGAAGCTTTGTCTCAAACCAGAGCAAAGTAAGATCTGTCACTGGGGAAATAGCTTTCCAGAGATCTCCTGAGCCCAGCGGCAGGAAGAGGGGAAGACAGGTAGGAACTGGGTGCCTTGGCGAGCTGATTGCTGATCGTTTGGTCCTGCTGTCTTTGGTTTGATTGGCCTTTGTGGCTGTGAGGTTGGAGTTATCCCCCCAGCTGGGATTAAAGGTGTGGTCTTTGGCTTGATTAGATCTAGTGGCTGTGGGGGCGGAGTTATCCTCCCAGCCGGTATTAAAGGCACGCTTGTGTGACTCTTGAGATTTGAGATCTCTTGAGCCCAGCGGCAGGTGCCGGGGCGCGGGCTGAAGAGCCCCCCCCCCCCCGCCAACTGAGATTACGAAGAAGGATCTGAAGGAGGCAAGCAAAGCACGCCTTCAACACAGTGAAGAGGCATTCAGGACTCACATTGGAATACAGGCAAGGAGAAGCCCATATGCCAGGATCACGAAGAAGAGACTACACTGGAAAGGTGCAGGATAATCCCACGCCAAGCTTTACCAACCCTATGGATGACTCCTGCAGTGGGATCCCCCCGGGGATGCCCCAGGACACAGACATCAGAAACACAATTGGGAACATACTTAAAGAACTACAAGATCATAAAGAACAAATTAAAGAACTAAGAAAAGAGAATGAGGACCGAGAGAGAGAGAATGACAAGCTCCGGAAGGAAGTAGAAACACTGAAAAGATCCCATGCTGAAAAAGAAAAAGAAACCAACCAGCAAACAAAAGAGCTACAAAAAGAGATCGAGAAGCTCCAAAAAGAAATAGAAACACTAAAGAAATCAGAAGAGGAAATGAAAAAGGAAATCAAACACTCATCCATTCAAGAGGAAAGGAATGAAAAAAGCCTCAGAAGCAGAATGGAGGAAGCAGAACAAAGAATATCAGACCTGGAGGACAACACAGAACAACTAAAAACCTCAAGGAAAGATTATGAAAAATTTAAAAATACACAAAAATGGAACAACCAGGAGCTGTGGGACACTATGAAAAGATCAAACCTCCGCATCATAGGAATAGAGGAAGGAGAAGAATCCCAAGAGAAAGGTATTGATCAGATCTTCAACAGAATAATAGATGAAAACTTCCCCAAACTAAAAAAGGACAAACCAATACCAATACAAGAAGCACATAGAACTCCAAACAGACAAGATCAGAAAAGAAATTCTCCACGCCACATCATAGTTAAAATGCTGGACACCCAAAACAAAGAGAAAATTCTTAAAGCGACAAGAGAAAAACAACAAGTGACCTATAAGGGGAAACCTATCAGAATAACAACGGACTTCTCACAGCAAACGATGAAGGCAAGAAGAACCTGGAGCAAAGCATTCCCAGTGTTGAGGGACAATGGATGCCAGCCCAGGTTACTATACCCAGCAAAAATGTCAATCATAGTGGAAGGAGAGAGGAAAATCTTCCATGACATAAACAACTTGAAAGAATACATGTCCGGAAAACCAACCCTTCAGAGAATACTTGAAGCAATCCAAAGAACAGAAGAAAGGAGCAACCAACCCCAGGCAACTAGAAGGAGAAATCAATAAAAGCATAACTGCAGAAGTAGAAACCTAAATCAAAACCGCAGATGGATAATAAGGCAAAAGGAAGCAACACAAACCTATCAGTCATAACCTTAAATATTAATGGACTAAATTCCCCAATCAAAAGACATAGACTGGGAGACTGGATTAGGAAACAGAATCCATCGATATGCTGTCTGCAAGAAACACATCTTACCTTCAAGGACAGGCACCACCTTAAAGTGAAGGGATGGAAAAAAATATTCCAAGCAAATGGTACCAAAAAGAAAGCAGGTGTTGCTATTTTAATATCGGATAAAATAGACTTCAAAGTAAAAGAAATCAGAAGAGACAAAGAAGGCCATTACATTTTCATCAAAGGAACAATCCACCAAGAAGATTTCACAATTATGAATATATATGCCCCAAATTCTGGTGCACCAAACTTTATAAAGACAATTCTCCAGGACCACAAGTCACAGACTAACCCCAGCACACTCATAGTGGGAGATTTCAATACCCCACTGAGTCCTTTGGATAGGTCAACAGGACAAAAAATAAACAGAGAGACATCTGAACTGAACGATATGATACACCAAATGGACCTCATAGACCTCTACCGAACATTCCATCCTAATACCAGAGAATACACTTTCTACTCAGCACCCCACGGAACATTCTCCAAAATCGACCACATCCTGGGACACAGAAGAAACCTCTACAAATACAAAAAGATTGAAATAATTTCATGCATCCTGTCAGACCACAGTGCAATGAAGCTCAACATCAACACCAGGACAAGCCCTCCTGCCTACAAGAACACATGGAGACTAAACAACACACTCTTGAATAATGAATGGGTCAAGGAAGAGATAAAGAAAGAAATAAAAACATTCCTGGAACTGAATGACAATGACAATACAACACAACAAAACTTATGGGATACCTTAAAAGCAGTCCTAAGAGGGAAATTTATAGCCCTGGGTGCCTACATTAGAAAAACAGAAAGAGCACAAGTGAATGATCTAACACTACAGCTAAAAGCACTTGAGAGGCAACAACAGATGAACCCTAAACGCAACAGACAGGAAGAAATAACAAAAATCAGAGCAGAAATCAATGAAATAGAAACAAAGAAAACAATACAAAAAATCAATGAAGCCAAAAGTTGGTTCTTTGAAAGAATAAACAAGATAGACAGACCTCTAGCCCAGTTAACAAAAAGAAAGAAGGAACAACTCCAAATCAATACAATCTGTGATGAAAAGGGAAATATCACAACGGACAAGGAAAAGATCAAGAAAATTATATGGGAATATTACAAGAACCTATATTCTACCAAGTTTGAAAATCTAGAAGAAATGGATGAATATCTGAAATCTTGGGAATCACCAAAGCTTGGCCAAGAGGAGACCAGCAGCTTAAACAGACCCATAACATATGAAGAAATAGAGGATGTAGTAAGAAGCCTCCCAACTAAAAAAAGCCCAGGCCCAGACGGTTTCACAGCAGAATTCTATAAAACATTTCAAAAAGACCTACAACCATTATTTCTGAAACTGTTTAGAAGTATACAATCAGAGGGAATTCTCCCAAATTCCTTCTATGAAGCCAACATCACTCTATTACCAAAACCAGGCAAAGATCCAACTAAAAAGGAGAATTATAGACCCATCTCCCTCATGAACACAGATGCCAAAATTCTAAACAGAATACTGGCAAATCGCATACAGACCCACATCAAGAAGATCATCCATCATGACCAAGTTGGATTCATACCAGAGATGCAGGGATGGTTCAACATACGAAAATCAATAAACATCATCAAACACATAAACGGAATCAAAGACAAAAACCACACCATCATCTCAATTGATGCTGAAAAAGCCTTTGACAAAATCCAGCATCCCTTCATGCTTAAAGTCCTAGAAGGAATTGGATTGGAGGGATCATTCCTCAATGTAATCAAAGCCATATACAGGAAACCCACAGCCAATATCATCCTAAATGGGGAAATGACGGAAACATTCCCTTTAAAGGTAGGAACTCGGCAAGGCTGCCCCCTATCACCACTCCTCTTCAATATAGTGCTTGAAACACTTGCTAGAGCAATAAGGCAAGAAAAGGATATTAAAGGAGTACTAATTGGAAAAGAGGAAGTCAAACTATCCCTATTTGCTGATGATATGATTGTTTACTTAAGAGATGCAAAAAACTCCACCAGAAAACTCCTAGAAACGATTAACAGCTTCAGCAAAGTGGCAGGATACAAAATTAACCTTAGAAAATCAATGGCCTTTCTTTACACCAAGAACAAGCAACTGGAGAAAGAATTCAAAGAGACCTTCCCACTCACAATAGCCTCAAAAACAATAAGATACCTAGGAACAAACCTAACCAAAGACACCAAAGACCTCTACAACAAAAATTTTAAACCCTTAAAGAAAGAAATTGAAGAAGACCTCAGAAGATGGAAAAACCTCCCATGCTCATGGATTGGGAAAATTAACATTGTAAAAATGTCCATTTTACCAAAACTCTTGTATAGATTTAATGCAATCCCAATCAAAATCCCCAAGAGTTTCTTCACAGGCTTGGAAACAAAAGTTCTTAAATTCATTTGGAGAAACAAAAGACCCCGAATAGCCAAATCAATCCTGAGTGAAAAGAGCTACACAGGAGGGATCTCTATACCAGATTTTAAACTATACTACAGGGCTATAGTCATAAAAACAGCCTGGTACTGGCACAAAAACAGACCTGTTGACCAATGGAACAAAACCGAAGATCCAAATCTGAGCACATACAATTTCAGCCATCTCATATTTGACAAGGGGGCCAAGAAACCACAATGGAGAAAAGACAGCATCTTCAGCAAGTGGTGTTGGCAAAACTGGATCACCACTTGTAGAAGAATGAAATTAAACCCCTACCTCTCACCCTGTACAAAAGTCAACTCCAGATGGATTAAAGACCTCAACGTGAAACCCCAAACTCTGAAGGTGATAGAAGAAAAAGTTGGCAGCAGACTACAAGACATAGGCGTAGGAAAAGACTTCCTAAATCAGACAGCAGCTGCACAAGAATTAAGGTCGACAATTGACAAATGGGACCTCATCAAACTCAAAAGCTTCTGTACATCAAAAGAAACAATCAAGGAAGTGAAGAGAAATCCCACAGAGTGGGAGGAAACCTTCACTGCAGATACATCTGACAAAGCATTGATTTCCAGAATATATAAACTACTCAAAAAACAAAGAAAAAAGAAAACAAATGACCCACTCAATAGATGGAGCAAAGAACTGAACAGAGACTTCACAAGTGAGGAATTAGAGATGTCTGAGAAACACCTCAAGAACTGTTCAACATCACTAATCATTAAGGAAATGCAAATGAAAACCACTTTAAGATATCATCTTACTCCAATAAGACTGGCTAGGATCAAGAAAACAAATGATACCAAGTGCTGGAGAGGTTGTGGGGAAAGGGGAACACTCATCCACTGCTGGTGGGAATGTAAACTCGTACAGCCACTATGGAAAGCAGTGTGGAGAACCCTTGGAAGACTTGGAATGAACTTGCCACCCGACCCAGCCATACCACTCCTGGGCATGTACCCTCAAGACTTACGCCACCACAGAGATACATGCACGGCCATGTTTATTGCAGCTCTCTTCACAATAGCAAAGAGCTGGAACCAACCTAAATGCCCCTCAACTGACGAGTGGATAGAGAAAATGTGGTACATCTACACAATGGAGTTCTATGCAGCAGTAAAGAAAGACGACATCACGAGCTTTGCAGGAAAATGGCTGGAGCTAGAGGACATCATGCTGAGTGAAGTAACACAGTCCCAGAAAAACAAACGACGAATGGTATCCCTCATCTGTGGATGCTAGTGCCAATTACCCAGTTGTAAGTATTTCTTGTGTAGGGCCCCCTGAGCTTCTGTACAAAGCAGTTGGACATAATGCATTTTGGAAACAACAACAACAACAGAAAATACTGCATCAAAGAACTGACTGAAACAGTGAACTTCTGCTCAAAACAGTCAACGTCCCCATGGAAAATATTGAGAAAGTCTAAGAGATGGAAAGCATGTTTGGCAGAATGCATGAGCTCTGACGGGGTGGGGGAATGAGCGGGAACACGGGTCTAGATTTGTTAAAAATAAATAAATAAATACATTAAAAAAAAAAAAGGAAATAGCTTTCCAAATTGAAGAGTATTAATCACCTAATTAGCCAGAACACCTGCTCATAAAACTTGTCCCACCCAGGGAACCAAATTAAACAAAGCATAAGGATGTGCCACACAGGGTGGGGTGACATCTGCATCCTTTGCTGGCCTTCCTGGCCGCTAGGGCTCAAGGTACTCTCTAACCAGCTGCTGAGCCTGACAGAGGCATCAAGAAGCAGCCTTATTCAGCCAACAGAAATCACAGCAAGCTCAGAGAAGCCACGCCTCCAACTTGGAAACATGGATGCCCTCAGTGTGCTGGGCACAGCTCTGAATGCTTTGTACACATGAACAGTTGCTACAACAGCCAAATAAAGTCCTCTGTTGTGGCTGAAGCTCACTTGATGTCTACAGGCCCAATTTCTTTTTCCAGGGACACAGGAAAACTATATTTCCCAGGGTCCCCTGAAGTTAGACTGTGGGGGACATGCTTCATTCTGACCAATGAGCAGAAGTAATAAAACATACTGCTTTCTACTTGTTTATATAAAAATCCAAGCCTTTTGCCTGGTGCTGGACATATTTAAAGAATTAGGGAATGGTCCTAGGCTATCCTGCCAGGATGGTAGAAATAAAGGAAGGAATGTACTAGAATCTCCAATTCATTATGTAGAAGGTAACAGTGAAAAATACTAAACCTCCCATTGCAATTTGGGGTTTCGTTGTTATACCCATCAATAGTAATAAACCCAGGCCAATACGCCAATGAAATTTTGACAGTTACTTTCTGTAAATCATGCAGGACCAACCTTAAGGAACATGGTTAATTTATTTATATGGCATGATTTCAGAAACAATAAGAAATTTCCTTACCTTAAAATAATATCTCTTCCCACTGGTTAATTATTGCAATGCTTTCAATAGGAACCTTGACTGTCTTCCCTTGGCTTGTTTTGTGTGTTCATGGGTCGTGGTGTGTGTGTGTGTGTGTGTGTGTGTGTGTGTGTGTGTGTGTGTGTGTTTGTGTGTATGCGTATGTGTGATATGTGCTGGTGGTGTGTCTATGAGCCTATATGTGAAGGCTCATGGTCAGTATCAGGGATCTTCCCTTCTCTGTCTTTTAATTTTTGAGACAGAGTCTCTTAGCAAACCTGAAGCTCCTTGGTTTGGCTAGGGTAGCTGGCCGGTGAGCGTCCCAGATCCTCTTGTCTCTGCTCTCTCCTATAGTCCCAGGGATAATTGTCTGCAGGAGTCTAACCGAAAACAATCCAGTTAGGGGATTTCTACTGAAGTTATCCGAGAGAGGCGGCACTGTATTTTCTACAGCTTTTACAATTTTTGATGTGGCTGAGCATGTGGAGTAGACTTGATGAAGACTACTAGGAATTGGAGATTAAAAAACCTCAGACTCAACCCTTGAAGCCACTTCTGAAGGAATACACATTTCTATAATACATTTTATTGATAAATTTCTCTTCAAAGTATAGTTAATGGCACTGTACTCTACCAAGAGGGACAGGCAAATGACTAAATTCACTTTAAATTCTTCTCTTTTGTTCTTAACACGCTGCATGCACAAGTTAACCAAGCAAGACCAATCAGTTCCTTGACTGTTAGCTGCTCCTGGCCCAGTGCGTCCCCCTCTCTATCTCTGCTCCACCCTCCTCTGCTTCTCATCTGGCCTTTGAACTGGCTTTCCTGCACAGTCACATTCAAAGGCCTTTCCTCAGGACAAAGCTGAAAAACATACATGGTACAAAAGAGTCCTTTTCAGCTATTGTCCCTGTCTTGATCGCAGCTTTGTTTCTGCACCAGTGCTTCTCGCTGCCTTCCACTGAGCTGTGGAGGCTGGGTTAATGCTTCCTGAAAACACTGATGTGGTTGCCATATGAGAATGTACCATATTGTCTTCTCTCTTCCGGAAACATCCTTCACCTCCTTCCTGTAGTGAAACTGTCGTGGTCCTTCACCCTGCATTTCCAATCTCACCACCCATGTGAATCATTTTATAGTTTCCTCGGTCCCCACCCCCACTGTACTCTAGACGCCTCTGTTACTGCACTCCTACACCAACAAGATCACCTCCTCACGTATTTCCCTTGTTCTAACTGGACGATGCATCCCTTGGGAAACGAGTGGTCCTCTGAACTCCTTGAGAAAATGATCTATCCTCACTGTGTCCATTCTCCTATTAGCCTTCTTTCTTTTTAAATGTACTTTATTGAATTTTTGTAGATGTCATACAATGAATCTTAATCATATTTGGACACCTTTCCCCGTCTAGCACCCCATGTCCTCCCACTGGATTCCACGCATTTTGTCATATATGTTAAGGTCTGGCAAGTCAAGCTTTTGTACCCAGATGTGTCCGTGTGTAATTCATCCCCTGGGGTCTAGCCAGCATACCTAGAGTCACTCCTTTAAAGATCAACTCTCCCTCACCCAGCAACCATCAGTTGCCAATTGTCCCTTGGCTGGGGTTGGGGCCTGCCGTTCATTTCCGCAGTTTGACGCTGGTTTTCTTGTCTGTTTGAGTTCACATGTGTCTTCTGCATGCTGACACCATTGCTGCACATTTATCCGTCTCTCTTGAACTGCTCTTTCCGCCATTCCTCCCTAATGCTCTGCTGAAACTGTTCTTTCCACTGCCTTCCCATCCTTCTCCTTTCTTGGGCCTAGATTCTTTTTTTTTTTTTTTTTTTTTAATTTAGTATGTGTATGAGTGTACTGTCTGCATGTAGGTCTGTGCACCCGTGTCGTGCAATGCCGCGGAGGTCAGAAGAGGGTCTCGGATTCCCCTGGAACTGGAGTTCTCCTGGAATTGGAATTACAGACGGTTCTTAGCCGCCATGTGGGTGCTGGGGATCGAACCGGGGTCCTCTGCAAGAGCAGTCGGCGCTCTTAACCGCTAGGCTATCTCTCCAGCTCCAGGCCTAGATTCTTACAGTCCCCCTTTTTACTCTCCCTCCTGTTTTTACTCAACAGCCAAACAATCAGCAAATCCTGTTTATTTTTCCTCTAAGTCCAGAATCCAACCATTTCCTTTCATGTCCATCATTTTTACCACAAGTGATTTTGCCCTGGATTATAGCAATTGACTCCTACTCCTTGCTTCCATCATTTCCTACCTTCTCCAGTCAACTTTTAACCCAGCAGTCTTGTCATGTTAAAATATGTGTCAGATCACATTACTCTTCTCACCCAACATTTCCAATAGAGAGTTCTCTTTCTAGCTGTGATGGAGCCACAGGAATTGGGTTTACTTTTCCACCGTGAACAAGTAAAGAAAAAAGTGGACAAACTCTATGAAGAAAATGATTTTCAAACAGTGGAAAATTGAAGCTCATAACTTTGTTTCTTGCCATGACAAACAAATGCAGTGAGCTACGTTATTCTGCCAGCTTACTGGTGAGAGCTCATTTCCAGGATGCAGAACAGGGAGAAGTCAGAATTCTGTCCAGAGCTGAGTGGCCTGTATGCCTAGAGATTTAAGACTTCCTACCTGAGAAGCCGGGGCTGGGTAGCAGAGGTTCAGATACCTATAGGTGGCTTCCCTTGAGCCATGGCTGAGTGTTTGTGTGAGCAAAATATGTAAGGATGGAGAAGGAAATACCAAACATTAGTAGACTGAAAACTATCAGATTCAACACATGAGTAGAATCAGTGTGGTCTCCACCCTCGGTGAAGAGATCTCATGATACATAATACCCCAGACTCTAAAAGAACTTTAGAACAAGGGTAGAAAGTATCCAGCTATTTCCATATAGCTTAACAGTGACATAGAGACAAGCCACATACTCTTTTTAATATTATTTATTATTTTTATCTTGTGTGTATGAGTATATTGCCTGCATGTGAGTAAGTGCACCCATGCTGGGCAATGCCCATGGAATTCAGAAGGGGGTGTCACCTTCCCCTGGAACTAGAGTTACAGACGGTTGTTAGCCACTATATCTCGGAGCTGGGGATCAAACCCAGGTCCTCTTCAAGAGCAACTGGTACTCTTAACTGCTGAGCGATCTCTCCAGCCCCCCCCCAAACCACCTACTTTTAAAGAAGTCTAACAAAAACACTCAGTAATATAACTTTCACAGTGAGTGGCATGCAATCAAAATTACTAGTAGTATAAAATCATGAAAATATGAATGATCAAAAGGAAAATACAATGGAAACAGACTCGGAAATGGTAAAGATGATATACTTTATAGACGAGAATGTTGAAGCACAGATTACATACAGACTTCACATAGAGAGATGATAAGAAAAAAAAGATAGTAGCAAAGGAACAAATGATACAACATGAACAATAAGGCAAACAGCACATGATTCCACTTACAGGGGAATCTAAATTAGTCCAACTCACCAAGAGTAAAATGCTGGTTGCCAGAGCTAGGAAGAACAGGAGGTGCTGTCTAATGGACATAGTGTTTCAAGCATACAAGATGAAAAGTTCTAGAGATCCACTATATAACGGCACACATATGGTTAACAACACTATACCGTGCACATGAAATTTCATGCCACGTCTGTTGACTGGTTGGTTGGTTGGTTGGTTAGTTGACTGGTTGGTTGACTGGTTGGTTGGTTGCCTGGTTGGTTGACTGGTTGGTTGGTTGGTTGGTTGGTTGACTGGTTGGTTGGTTGGCTGGCTGGTTGGTTGGTTGGTTGGTTGACTGGTTGGTTGACTGGTTAGTTGACTGGTTGTTTGACTGGTTGGTTGGTTGGTTGGTTAGTTGACTGGTTGGTTGACTGGTTAGTTGACTGGTTGGTTGGTTGCCTGGTTGGTTGACTGGTTGGTTGGTTGGTTGGTTGACTGGTTGGTTGGTTGGCTGGCTGGTTGGTTGGTTGGTTGACTTGTTGGTTGACTGGTTAGTTGACTGGTTGTTTGACTGGTTGGTTGGTTGGTTGGTTGGCTGGTTGGTTGGTTGGTTGGTTGACTGGTTGGTTAGTTGCTTGGTTGTTTTTGAGCTGATCCCCTGCCTTTGTGTCCTGAGTAGCTAGACTGAGGTCATATGCCACTGCATCTGGCACATCTGTGATTTTATATCATTAAAAATAAATAGCCAAATGGAAGTTCTAGAGGTCTATAATATGGTATATAAAATGAAACTATCCTGAAAGAATTAACAGCTGGTAAAATGCAGCAGAAGTTCTGTGTCCAGAATTTATTTTAAAAAGGAAAACATTTTGACTGATTACTCTCTAATTAAAGGACTAACAGCCAAGTGGAGGACTGAGAGGTATTTCATTTAAAAAATTCACAAAAGTGGTGGGTGTGGAGAGGTGGCTCAGCAGTTAAAAGAACTGGCTGTTCTTGCAGAGGGCCTGGGTTTGGTTCCCAGCATCCACATGGTGGCTAACAACCATATGTAACTACAGTTCCAGGGGGTCCTACGCCCTCTTCTGACCTCCATGGGCATTGCACAACACAGATGTGCTTACATACATGCAGACAATACACCCATACACAGAAAATAAAAATAATTTAAAAATTCATAAATAGATACAAATAATAACTGAACACATGGAAAGACACTAAAAATAATTCATTAGATTAGAGAGTTGTAAATTAAAATCACAACGAGGGGCTGGAGAGATGGCTCAGCGGTTAAGTGCAGTGGTGGTCTTCCAGAGGACCCAGGTTCGATTCCTAGCACCCACATGGTGGCTAACAACCATCAGTAACTCCAGTTCCAGGGCATCCAGCACCCTCTTCTGGCCTTTATGGGCATTGTACATACATGGTACAGTCAATGACATTCATAGAGGCAAAATTAATTAATTAATCAATTTAAAATTAAAATCACAGCGAGATTCCAGTACACAGTTAACAGAATGTCTTACATCAAAGATTGAAATAACCAAGCTGAGGTGAGCAGAGAAACTGCAGCCTCTATTCATTGCTAATCTCAACAAGGATTTTAGATAACATTTTGGTATTTTCATATACATTTTGTAAGGTTGAACTTATTTGTGTCATGAAATGCCTAACCTAAACTAGAAAACATATCAACCTGAAGACTTGTGCATGGATATTCATAGGGTCACGTGGATATTCAAAGCAGATTAGTCATAATAACCGCCAAATGGATACCTATTTACTAAAACTTACCAACTCAACATCAAATGGTTGAGCTTATCATAAGTAAATTTTACTTCAATAAAGCTTTCCAAAAGATAATTGCTTGAAGAAAAACAAAACAATAATGTACATGAGGTATATGACAGATGTTTAAAGTATAAGACAGTACTAGGAAGAAAGCCAGGGGAGAGATAATGAAAGCTTATTGTTTGAGCTTGTTTTATGAATGGTAAACAGATAATGCTTGGAAGTAGACTGTGTAAGTCCAAGATGACTTGTTGCAAACCTTAGGTGAGTCACCGGAAAACAAAACAGATGGCTGGGAATAGTTCAGTTGGTAAAATGGATGCCTAGCATGCATCAAACCCTGGGCTCATTGTCCGACATCACATAAAACTGGGTGTGGTAGCTCATGCTTATAGTAATCTTACCCTCAAGAAGCAGGAGGCAGGGGTACCAGGAATTCAAAGATATCTTCGGCTACATGGTGAGTTTGAAGTCAACCTGGGCTACATGAGATCCTGTCTCAAAGAAATTTTTAATGAAACAGACATAGAGAGAAAAGCCGGGGGGGGGGCAAGAAAATAAAATTGTAAAAATTTTAATATATTTAAAATAAGATAAAGAAACAAAGCAAGGAGAAGAGATAAATACCAAGACCATGGAGTTAAACTTACACAGAAGTAATTCCATTAGCTATTAAATAATTCCTTTAAACAAATCAACCTAAAGCCTGTGGTTGGTCAAATTGTATACAAAACATATGGGTATTTATAGGAAGACACTTTAAATATAAAAACACATATATAGGTTCAAAGTAAAAAGAATACAGTGTGCAAACGAGTCACAGAAAACCAGAGAAGCTAGATTAATATTATGCAAAGTAGATTTTAAGATGACCACAATTTACATGCCCCAAAGGGACATTTCATAATGATAAAGTTGTCAGTTTCATCAAGAGAATATAAGGAGGGCCAGGTGTAGTTGGGTAACACTTGGGAAGTACAAGCAGGCTGCTCTGTCTGACTTTGAGGCCAGCTTGGTCTACATAGTGAGTTCCAGGAGAGCCAGGGCTACATAGTGAGACCCAGTCTCAGAAGAATAAAAAGGAAGAGAAGGAAAAGAAGCAAAAGGAAGGAAAGGAGAAGAGGAGGAAAGGGAGGACGAGGAGTGTATACCTGATAACAGAGCTTCACAACACATGAAAATAGAAACAAGTAGAAATGAAAGGCAGAACAGACTAGTCCATGAAAGCTGACAGCATCAGCACTCCTGATGACCTCAGTAACTGCCAGTTCTGTAGACCGTGTGCTAGAAAGGACCTACACAAGAGGCCTGGTAAACACGTCAGCCCGAAGCCTGACTGACAGAGTGCTCCCCCCTAAGGAAAACAGAACACACATCATCAAATCAGCCTGGAACAGACACAAAGACAAGGCAATCCACAGAGCAAGGCTCGATTATTTTAAAAGGACTGAAGTCATCTAATCTGTCCTCCGATCATACCAGTATTAAACTAGAAATCAAAATCATAGGGCTCTGTGGAAAAATCACCAACATTTTTGAAAAATAAATGAAATTCATGAACTAGAGTTAAAAAAGAAATCTCAAGAGAGATTAGAATATATGTTTTTTATTTTTTAATTTAATTTTGATGTGTATGAGTGTATTGCCTGCATGTATGTAAGTGTACCTGTGTCGTACAATGCCCACGGAATCAGAAGAAAGTGTCAGATGCCCTGGAACTGGAATTATGGATGGCTTAGCTGCTATGTGGATGCTGAGAATTGAACCCGGGTCCTCTGTAAGAGTACCTAGTGGGGGGCTGGAGAGATGGCCTAGCAGTTAAGAGCACCAACTGCTCTTGTAGAGGACCTGGGTTTGATCCCCAGCACCCACATGGCAGCTGAGAACCATCTTTAACTCCAGTTCCAGGGGAATCTGACGCCCTCTTCTGACCTCTGCCGCATTGCATGACACGGGTACACAGACCTACATGCAGACAGTATGTTCATACACATAAAAAATAAATAAAAATTAAAAAAAAAGAGTACCTAGTGGTCTTAACTTCCTCGACATCTCTCCAGCCCCTAGAATATTCATTAATTGAATAAAAACTAAATTATAATGTCTGAATGAGTGCAACAAAACTAAAGCAGTGTGTAGAAGGAAGGAACATTAAGGCATCATGTGCTTAAACTGGAAATGAAGGAGGGTTCATCGAGCTTCTGTCCTGAGAGCATAGGTGAAGAAGACCATGTTAAGCCCAAAAGAAACGAATGGGGAAATAAAAAAGAGCAGATATTGTCACATTTCTGCTATTAAAAAGAAGAAATAAAATTGTTTTTTTTTTAATTTTTTATTGAAGTTTTGTGTATTTCATATAACATTTCTTAATCAAATTTAGACTCAATTCCCCTTCCTTGCCCCCTCCCCATCAGAGCTCATGCATTCTGCCATACATGTCTTTCTTTTTTTGTTGAATTCACATTTTCCCCTTTAATTTTATATTACTCTAAAGTATGCATACGTACCCTCCCCCCATATACCACAATTATAAAGTCTGAAAATAAGTGGTAGGTTAATTCTAGATACCATTAAGGTATTCATATTATAATGGTACAGTTGCTTTCAGATATATATATATCTATCTATATATATATAGAGAGAGAGAGAGAGAGAGAGAGAGAGAGAGAGAGGCCTTACTACTATGTATTTGGTGCTAGCATCCACAGATAAGGGATACCATTTTTTGTTTGTTTTTCTGGGACTGTGTTATTTCACTTAGCATAATGTCTTCTAGCTCCATCCATTTACGTGCAAAGTTCACGATGTCATCTTTCTTTATTGCTCATAGAACTCCATTGTGTAGATGTGCCACATTGTCTCTGTCCACTCATTGGTTGAAGGCATTTGGGTTGGTTCCAGCTCTTTGCTATTCTGAAGAGAGCTGCAATAAACATAGATGTGCATGTATCTTTGTGGTAGGATTTTTGTGGGTATATATCCAGGAGTGGTATGACTGGGTCAGGTGGTAGACTCATTTTGAGTCTTTTAAGGGTTCTCCACACTGCTTTCCATAGTGGTTGTAAGAGTTTACATTCCCACAAGCAGTGTTCCCGTTTTCCCACATCCTCTCCAGCATTTGGTGTCATTTGTTTTCTTGATCTTAGCCAGTCTTGTCAGAGTGAGATGATATATTAAAGTGGTTTTAATTTGCATTTCCTTAATTATTAATGATGTTGAACACTTTTTTTGTCTTTTTGAGACAGGGTCTCCCTGTAGCCTCAGCTGTCCTGGAACTCACTCTGTAGACCAGGCTGGCCTTGAACTCACAAAGATCTGCCTGCCTCTGCCTCCCAAGTGCTAGGATTAAAGGCGTGCGCCACCATGCCTAGCTTGATGTTGAACACTTTTTAAGATGTTTCTCAGCCATCTTTACTTCCTCACTTGTGAAGTCTCTGTTCAGCTCTTTATCTCTTGAGTGGGTCATTTGTTTTCTTAAGTCTTTGTTTTTTGAGTAGTTTATATATTCAGATGTATCACTGGTGCATATTTCCTCCCACTCTGTGGATTTTCTCTTCACTTCATTGATTGTTTCTTTCTCTGTACAGAAGCTTTTGAGTTTATGAGATCCCACTTTTCAATTGTTGGCCTTATTTCCTACACAGCTGCTATCTTTTCCTATGCCTATGTCTTGTAGGCTGCTGCCAATATTTTCTTTATCACCTTCAGAGTTTTGGGTTTCACATTGAGGTCTTTGATCCATTTGGAGTTCATTTCTTTTACAGGATGACAGGTAGGGGTTTACTTTTATTCTTCTACAAATAGTGATCCAGTTTTTCCAGCACCATTTGCTGAAGATGCTGTCTTTCCTCCATTGAGTATTTTTGGCCCCTTTGTCAAATATGAGGTGGCTGAAATTGTATGTGCTCTAGTTTGGATCTTCAGTTTTGTTCCATTGGTCAACAGGTCTGTTTTTGTGCCAGTACCAGGCTGTTTTTATGACTGTAGCCATGTAATATAGTTTGAAGTCTGGTATAGTGATCCCCCCCTATATTGCACTTTTCATTCAGGGTTGCTTTGGCTATTTGGGGTCTTTTGTTTTTCCATATGAATTTAAGGATTTTTTCCAAGCATGTGAAGAAAGTCTTGGGGATTTTAATGGGGATTGTATTGAATCTGTATATCAATTTGGGTAGAATGGACATTTTTACTATATTAATTTTTCCAATCTATGAGCATGGGAGGTCTTTCCATCTTCTGATGTCTTCTTCAATCTCCTTCTTCAGGAGCTTAACATTTTTGTTGTACAGATCTTTGGTGTCTTTGGTTAGGTTTGTTCCTAAGTATTTTATTGTTTTTGTGGCTATTGTGAATCGGAAGGTCTTCTTGTATTCTTTCTCCAGTTGCTTATTGTTGGTGTAAAGAAAGGCTACTTATTTTTCTAGGTTAATTTTGTATCCCACCACTTTACTGAAATTCTTAATCATTTCTAGGAGTTTTCTGATAGAGTTTTTAGCATCCCTTAGTTAAATTATCATATTGTCTGCAAAGAGGGATAGTTTGACTTCCTTTTTCCAATTAGTACTCCTTTAATTTCCCTTTCTTGCCTTATTGCCCTAGCAAGCATTTCAGGCACTATATTGAAGAGGAGTGGTGATAGAGGATAGCCTTGCCATGTTCCTGCTTTTAAGTGGAATGCTTCTAACTTTTCTCCATTTAGGATGATGTTGGTTGTGGGTTTCCTGTATATGGTTTTGATTACATGGAGGAATGTTCCCTCTAGTCCAATTCCCAGTAGGACTTTAAGCCTGAAGGGATGCTGGGTTTTGTTGAAGGCTTTTTCTGCATCAATTGAGATGATCGTGTGGTTTTTGTCTTTCAGTCCATTTATGTGTTTTATGATATTGATTTTCGTATGTCAAACCATCCCTGCATCTCTGGTATGAATCCAACTTGGTCATGATGGATGATCTTTTGATGTGGGTCTGTATGAGCTTTGCAAGTATTTTGTTGAGAGCTTTTGCATTTGTGTTCATTAATGAGATGGGTCTATAGTTTTCATTTCGGTTGTATCATTGCCTGGTTTTAGTATTAGAGTGATGCTGGCTTCATAGAAGGAATTTGGGTGTTTTCCCTCTGCGTGTTTCCTTCTGAACAATTTTAGTAATAATGCTTGTAAGTCCTCTTTAAATATTTTATAGAATTCTGCTGTGAGGCTTGGAAACAAAAGTGCTTAAATTCATTTGGAGAAACAAAAGACCCCGTGTATTAGTCACTTTTCTGTTGCTGTGATAAAACACCATGACCAAGGAACTTATAAAAGGAAGAGTTTATTTGAGCTTACAATTGACTGTTCCAGGGAATTAGAGTCCATTGTGGCGGGAGGCATGGCGGCTGGAGCTGGAGCAGCAAGCCAAGGGTCACATCTTGCAATGAGCACAGGAAGCAGAGAGATAGCACGACTGGAGACTGCAAGACTTGTTAAACTCACTAAGCCTGCCCCCAATAATGTACTTCCTCTAGCATGGCCACACCTTCTAAGACCTCCAAGAACAGTGCCACCAACTGGAGACAAATGTCTGAATACTTAAAGCCTATGGGGGACACTCATTCAAACCACCACATTCCACTCCCTGGCCCCTATAGGCTCCTGACCATATAAAATGCAAAATGCATTTAGTCCAACCTTAAAAGTCCCCATAGTCTTTACCAGTTTCAATGCCATTCAAAAGTCTACAGTCCAAAGTCTCTTCTGAGACTCAGGCCAATCTCCTAAGAACTATTCCAATCTGAGCACATACCATTTCAGCCATCTTATATTTGACAAGTGGGCCACGCAATCAAAGAAGCCAACAATGGAGAGAAAGACAGAGCCTTCAGCAAGTGGTGTTGGCAAATGGATTCACCACTTGTAGAAGAATGGATACTAAACCCCTACTTCACCCCACAAAATGAACTCAGAGTGGATAAAAGACTCAACATGAAACCCAAAACCTGAAGGTATAGAAAAAAAAAGAAATTGGCAGCAGACTACAAGACATAGGTGGATAAAAGACTTTCTAAATCAAAACAGCCATGCCAAGAAAAAAAAAAAAAAAAATAACAATTGACAAATAACCATTAAACGCAAAAGGCTTCTGTACATGAAAGAAACAATCAAGGAAGTGAAGAGAAATCCCACAGAGTGGGAGGAAACCTTCAATCAAAGATACATCTGACAAGCATGATTTCCAGAATAAACTACTCAAAAAAATAAGAGAAAAAAGAAACAAATGACCCTCAGCAATAGATGGCAGCAAAGAACTGAACAGGGGACAGACTTCATAAGTGAGAAAGTAGAGTATGCTGAAAACCCTTAAGAAGTGTTCAACAACTACCGATCGCATTAAGAAGATGCAAATCAAACCCACTTTACAGAATCACTACTTACTCCAATACGACTGACGTAGGATCAAGAAAACAAATTGATTACCAGTGTGGAGAGGTGTGGGGAAAGGGGAACACTCAATGCCACCGCTGTTGGGATGTAAACTCGTGCAGCCACCTGTGAAAAGGCAGTGGTGTGGAAAACCCTTGGAAGACTTGGAATGAACTTGCCACCCGAACCCAGCCAATACCACCCTGGGCAATGTTACCCTCAAGACTCACCCCCACTGCGAGATAGGTGCATGCCATGTTTTTTCGCTCTCTTCACACATGCAAGAGCTGGAACCAACCCAATGCCCCTCAACTGAGAGTG